>BQKN01053869.1:26045-39019 GCA_022839385.1 Asparagus kiusianus | reverse complement strand
ATACGATTCTTTTATTTTCTTCTTGTTACAAAATTTTCCACAAACAATTAACTAAGATAAAAACCCTATCCTATCATATGAATAACCAGATTTATTATCTTACCATACAACTATTTATATCTTAAAGTCCACAACTATGTAAGAGGGAGGAGAACAATCTAAATATGTTCAATACATATCCACTTATGTGCTTGCTTTGGCGTGTATGTCCAGCCTTCTGTTGTAGATATCAGAGCCTAAGCTTTGGATTACTGAAAGTCAAGTATTACTCTAGGCGTATGTCTATAAACTTGTTTGGCATTAATTAAGATAAAGGTGTTAAGACAAAAATATGATGGGTAGAGCGAGTAAGGCTCTAAAACGAGAGTATACATGATTTCCTAAGCATACTTAACGATACTTTACTTGTCATCCAATATTTATGCTTGAACTAACCTAATAATTCAAATCTTCTTAGGTAATTAACTCTGTGTTTAATAAGAGTTCAAATAAACAACTAACCAAAAATAAAAAAGAGAGTTCAAATAAACATGGACCTCTCTGAGATTTTGAAATGTACTCTCTCAATATATCATAACTATTACTTAGTAAAGCTTCTTCACAATTTCTGCGACTAATCCTATTATCATTAATATACATGTATATAGTAAAGAGCAATTTGTATGTACATTTACAAAGATCTTTATCTATGTACGTCTTCCAATTCAAGCATCGTACCAAGTCTAATGAAGGCTAGACTATCATCCAGCCTAAAAGATTCTCCTTTTTCTTTCTTTCTTCTTTCTTTTTTGCATATACATAAATCTATGCAACAAGATTAATCAAGTCCCAAAAAAAATCGTAAACAAAAGAAGTAACAATCATATCTAAGTATACAATCCAATATCCTGTAAACTTACCTGAGAATTGGATGAACTAAACAAGACTAAATTATATATGATTCATCTATAAAAAATAGTCTGTGAATTATATGAAAAATAATAACATGAGGAGAATAAATTATTTCTCTACTTATTGTTGTCTCGCTCACTCAATTGCACTAAACAATAAATTTAGTTCCCAACATTAAAAAATGGTAAGCCAAAGGCCCAATCAGTTAAAAAAATGAAAAAAATGGTTGAATAGTACCAACAGACCAGTTTGGAATATAAACCCAAAGATAAAGATCAATTTTCCTTAGCAAAATAACAAAAGGGAAAAGGAAATTAGGTAAAATACCTTGCTATATGTGTTCTCCCATCAACTCAAATATGGAAAGCTACCTGAACTGCATAAATTAGAAAAGAATAATTTCAAAATTATTACATTTAATCAAAACTAATTGTGAGGGGCAAAAATTGAGAAAGAAATAAAAGAAAATAAAGGATCGATACTTACGCTCAAGAAATAAAGTCACCTTTCCGTATAAAAATCCAACCAAATGCGTCTTTTATATAACAAATAAGTAGTTGTAAACTTTATATTTCCATTTATTGCAAATTGAAAGAGACGGGGAGTTATGCGACCATTGAAATTAGTGGCAAGATGTAAGGAGAGGGCGAAAAATCAGATATTTATTGAAAATTGCATGACTCTTCACAGGTCAAGAGATGGAGGGTCGCTAACATCTTCAGAGGGGGTAGTTTAGAGAGATGAGGGAGCTTCAGTGGTTGAGAATCGGAAGAATCGGAGATGAAGAGGCAAGGGGGGCGGGTGGAACGACAGAGCTGAGAACGGTTAAAAATGGAGATGAAGAGGCAGGTGAGCTAGAAATGATAGATGAGGATAACTTTGTTATATTTACAATAATTGAAGGGTATTTTGGGGTTGTGAAAGTTTTTCAAGAACTCCCTCTTTTAAAGGGTAAATAGATTTTTGTGATGATTTTTCGTATGTATCTTAAGCAGTGTCATAACATTAGGCAAAAAAATTGATAACACTCCAGGACAGATACATCATAAAATATGCATCTAAAAGACTTGAAGAAAACCCGAGATTAATATGATGGTTATTCTGCTTTTATGGATAGAACATCACAGTGAAGTTTATGATTCTTATGTTTACAAAATATGAAGGTCTCTTGATGGATCTAAACTTGCTTCTGACTCTTTTGTTCCTTTCATACTCCCCACACCAGTCTTCATCGTATAGTTTCATGTGCAAAATCATGAGCCACAACACCAGGATAAATTGTCTTGAAGTCACTACACAAAAGTTTTTGTTCTGAATCTCAAATGGGCAATGATATAGATTTTTTTGGGAAAATACTCATAGCATCAATATTAAATATATTATTTAGAAATTAAGTGATTTTGTGAGAAGAAAAAAATATGATGTGACAGTCCATAGAGGGTTGATTTTTTTTGTTATCATATATAAGTATTAACATTTTTTGCGTCCTGCTTAAGATTATCGATGAAGAAGCAACATATTCCTTAATGTCTTCTCATTTTAAGCAACATATGCTATCTTTCGCCACAAAAAATAAGTCAAGATTTATAAGTGTCAAAACAGAAAAACCTTATAATATTTAAGTGACATTCATGATATAAGGCCTAGTTAAAAAACGGATGCATAAGATGTCTACCACGGTCCACGGATTAGCGCACAATGTTGAGGGACAAGTCAAAGGCGTGCACAAGAGGACTACCACGTACAGTGTTGAGGGACGAGTCATTACTCATGCCCACAAGTCAAGACGGGCATCAAAGTGAAGTTCAAATTTATTTACAAGTTTGTCATTCAAATAGAGGTGGAAGTTAACCGAATAATTAATAAACAGTTCGGTTATTATTCGTCCTGATATTCGATCAAGTTCGATTCGATAGTTCATTTTGTACTGAACAAATAATTTTCAGTGTTAGGCTTATAAATGAATAGAATTTAACCAATGGTATGTTCGATTCAGTAGTTCATTAAGGGCGCGCTTGGTTCTCATTTTTTTTTGTTGAATCCCTACCATAGTGTTAGAAACATGTCAGAAATCACCCCAAAACAGCTTTTTTTGGGGCGATTTTGGGGTGAAACTTGCCACAGATGGGACACTGTGGCAGGCTTTCCCCTGTTTGCACACTAAAAAATAGGAACCAAACAGCCCCTAACTATTCGATAACTTTTTACATTTTAGTCCTATTAATTGAACTTATTACAAACATTGCTTATCTAAATTTTTATTTACAAACGCCACCCATATAAATAGGTAAGAGTGGATTCTAGGGCTAGGGTTTTCACTTTGCTCCTATCCGCCTCCTCCTTCAGATCCGATTATCGGCTCCTCTCTCCTCTCTCTCCCCTCCCTCCTCCTTCAAATCCGACTCCAAGTGGATTCTAGGGCTAGGGTTTTCACTGATCTCCCTCGAAGTTTGTCGTTCATTCCTCCCTCGAAGCTCGTCGTCCCTCGAATATCGTCGTCGACTTTGAGATTCGTCGACTCCTCCCTTGAATCTCGTCGTCGACTCCGAGATTCGTCGACTCCTCCCTTGAATCTCGTCGTCGACTCCGAGTTTGTCGTTCAGATTCGATTCGTTTCCACCCCTACATTCAAATTCCTATAACGCATACCGTTGGATCTAATGGACGGTATTGATTGAAATGAGGAAATCGGAGCGATTATACTCTAGGGCTCTAAGTCTCAGCCGCTGCCTGCAGCTTCAGGTCATTTCTCTCTATCATATCATCCAAAATTTTCTTTGTTCTCTATAATCTCAGAAAGAACAAAATCATATTCTAGATTATTAATGAGAATTTGGCATGCAATTAGGGAGGATGGCTCTGTTCTTTGACGATGGATGATGTCGATGGTGATGAAATCAAGTTCTCGGATTGGGAGGTTTTGGAAATAATAAAAAGGTGATTTTCTTTGTTATTCTAAGATTGTTCAGATTCCAGTCTATCAATTCATTATAAGGGATAGGACATTATTTTTATTTGCATCTATTTATTGTTAGAATAGTATATACTGCCACTATAATAATCTGTGGTTAATTTCCTGTTATTATGGCATGTTTATGACTTTGGTTGATGGATTCACATGTTCTCTTTTCTATATTACTAGTACAGACATCCTTATTGATTGTTTTGAATTTTTTCCGTGGACGAACAAATGGTGGTGACACAAAGGAAAAAGTTGTCATAGAAGACTATTTAATTAATCGAAAGATTTTCATGTTGACCTATTAAACTAGAAAAGTTGTTGTTAGGCCCAAGTTGTATTTAAAAAGGATACAAATAAAATTTAGAAAACCCCTAGAAACTAGAAATATTAGTTTTATACCCAAAATAGTTTGAGTATGGAATCTTTAGGTTTTATGCATTTTGTATGATTATAGGTTTGATCGAGGAGTAGGCTCTTGGAGTACGGTTCTCCAAAAGTGTTATCAAATCTCTCGAGTTGAGTAGATTTCTTCTCATTAGATGTTTTCTATTATATATTATTTAAATGATAATTTATTTTTGTATAGAGAAATTGTGGATTAGACATGTTATTATGTTCATTACTAGTAATTGTTAACAAATTTAAATTGTGATAGCTATTTATCTTTTATAAGGTAAATATTGTTTTAGTATATGAGATTATTGAAAATGTATCATTTTAAATTTACTGTTCAAATGCATTTATTAAAGAGTTCTATTTGACAAAAATAAATTATCTATTCCTTTAGATTCATGAATATTCTACTTTTATGAAATTGATATGAGAAAAGTTTGTAAAAGCATTTATATTGCTTTTCATACTAGTAAAAATTATGAGTGATACTTTGTGCGAAAAGAAAAGTGTTTTAAATGTTAAAAATCCTTAGAAGTCCGCTATGGAGTGAAGTGATTTGTTTAAGCCTACCATATGATATTGAATGTACCGACCAGTGTTAAAGTGACATTTTTGGCAAAAGTGAAGTGGCATTCGGGCAACCTATGGCAGTTCATAGATTCAAGTCTAGCTTGGGCAATTGTATCCAAGCTTGCCTCTTTTTTTTAGTTCTTAAAACTCCTTTTTTTAATGAGATTTTATTTATTTGTATATGTATTTCTCAGAACCACAAACTTGCGCGATTTCTTAGAAAAAGTGGTTTTGATACCACTGAATGAGGTTGACAGTATTACTTTCTTGATTAGTTACACCATCATCCCCTTGTTTAGACATACATAGCTTTAGTCACCCACACAGTCTTCTTTTTAAACATCTCTCCACCTCATGCCCAAGCGTTTACAAATAGTGCACCACTTTGGTTATATGCTCATAAACAAGTTTTTTGAACACAATCCCATTAGGTCCCTAACATCAACCAAATCTTACTGCATATGTATTTCTCAGAACAATAAGCTTTTACAATCCCATTAGGTCCCCACACAATCTTACTGCAGTCTTGGACAAACTCCTTGCACTACTACAAAAGCCCCTTATAGCAATGGTTCCAACCGTTGCTTATAGGCCTTTTAGTAACGGTACGAACCGTTTCTAATATATTAACAACGGTTAAAACGTTACAAATAATTCGTTACTATTAAGGCCGTTGCAATTAGCTTATTGCAACGATCTAAACCCGTTGCAAATATAACAACCGTTAGTATTAGATTAATTTTTATAAAATAATAAAAAATCCACGTCAGCAAATCCTAACCGTTGCTATAGTCTATTAACAACAAAAGACAACCGTTACTATAAGAATTAATATTTATTTTTAAAAAAATAAAATATCCACGTCAGCAAAATCCTAACCACCGCTAGGGTATATTAACAACAGAAAACCATTGCAATAGGGTATTAAAAAGATATTTTCACCAAAAGATTAGTGCTTATTCTCACATCCAACTGTAGCAATGATATTCATCTATTTCTAATCATTTATTTCAATACATGATATCATTCAAATGAAACAAATAATTACCATCATAAATAAAAAATTGACTTAATCAATTAAAAAATAATCGTGTTCGATACAAGCTTTGTCAATAAATTCAATGAAGTGATAGTCAACTATAAAACTTTGAGTTTAGACCATTTACAAGGTTCACAACTTCTCCACATCTTATAACTCTTAACTGAAATGTAAATCTAAAAATTAATAACCTATTCAAAGACCTATGACGAAGAAGCAATAAAACATGAATAATAAAATTTGAGTGATAAAGATCATGACGAGCCCATTAATTATCAAGACGAGTTCTTCCTTCATCGAGTCTCTCCCAATGCTTTGTCTCCTTCCAACTGATTTTATCCAAAATATTCTCCCTTCACCATCCATCACCTCGCAACCTTCATCCTGTCACAAACAAAGGAGATTAAGAAATAGAAAAATAGATTATCTCCTTTGATAAGCTGATTTTATAACGAAATACAAGCTGTCAAAAGAACTGTTGTGTTACAATCATAAAATCAGGTAATAGAAAATAAAACAGATGCAGGAAGAAAGTAACTACAAGATGGTTTCTACCTGGCCAATGGTTGATATTGAGACAATTGTCGAGGTTGTCTCAAACTGTTCCTCACCGGCCTTGCACTTTTCTCAGATTCCTGTAGAAGAGAAAGATCAGAATGAAAGATTTTGAAATCATGTGATCAAATTAAGATCATGTGTCTGGTTTACCAGCCTGATGATCCATCTCGAGCTTCCGTTGTGTAGCTGCAATGGATAGAAATGTACTCAGTAAGGCAAATATAAAGTTAAAATCAAAAATAGGAAATTGCAACATGAAATGTCTAAGAACTAGAAGCTAAAAGCAAATAAATTACCTTATAGCCAGTCTATCAAGATAAGTCTCTCGATCAATAGGAAACCACTTAGGAAACTGATCCAAGATCCACGGTATTGCGAACCAGATCTCACAAATCGCGGACAGTAACCACAAAGGAAATGCATTGCGCACGGGATATGTGATACGATAATGCAAGAAGATGCAAAGAATAACAAGACGCAGAATAATAACCATTCTGTATGGGTTTATACGAGAAGATGGAATGGACACTTTCCTTGAAAGAGGCTGGCATGCTTCATCATTCCTACAATACAAAGGTAATATTTTAGGGATATCAAATTGCAAGTGATAGAAAACACAATTAAGTACAATTGAAGAAGCTCTGCATACTAGAAGAGATGATTTTAACCATTGTGTAGACATAAAGGTTACAGTCTATTGACCAAATTAATTATCCTAAGAAAGACCATACCAGTAAAATTTTTAGCAGGAGATAGTGCACTTGTTTTCTTCTCAAAATTTAAAAGGTTGGACATTATATGAATTAAACATCTTGCTCAAGCTATTGGGAATGCTTGGTCCGTTGTACATAAAGTATGGTATACATATCATAAATGACGGGGCTTTAACTGGTGTTCTAGTAAGTGGTAATGTAGCTAGGCCATTTTAGTTCAGAAGTTGTGTTTCTGTGAACACAACACCATGTTTGGTTAGCTATAAATACTAATTCATGGAACTATAATGTTGTGTGTCAAATGAAGGGAAAAGGAAGTTTTAGCTTGAAAATGTGAAAAACTTAAGCTTCCAGTGGCCATTTTAATAGTGATAGTCTGTTTACATATAGCATAAAGGTAAACTAAAATTTTGTAAGATGATTTAGAACGTAAGCTTCAAAGCATGAAAAGCTTAAGCCTACATGTTTATGAATTTCATTCTTTGCACATAAATATCAAAATATCCAGATAATCTTCATTTATTATTAATGAAGGAGGAAATTTCAACTTCAAACAACATGACTAGGAAGCTTCCAATTCCAAACTCACTGGCAAATCTTTTTGACTATTTTATTAGAAGCATGAATAAACGTAGGGTGAAATTTTCCATCAACACAGGCATCAAGCAACTAAATGTAATTAGTTCAATTTAAGAGACAGTAAGATCACAAATCAAGGAATATAACTAAATGATCCAGTTAAACACAGAATAATGTAGGCCTAGCTGACTCCATTTGCTAGCTGAGAAAGGTACAATTTTCATGTCAATGTATTGTATTACACTTTAAATTTTATTACGGCAGATCTATGGATATAATAGTTAAATTTCGGGTGTGAACTGAGACATCCAGAAAGATGTAAAGCCATGTACTTCCCAGTGAGCAAGATTACCAAGTTCAAACATTAAATTATATTCATTATGTTCCACGCAAATGGAAAACTTACAGTAAAGCATCATCCATATTATAGTCTGTAGTTGCATCAATAACATCCACTCCCCTTCCTTCAGAAGGGGGATGACTAGTACCATGAGTCATTGGAACTACGTTTTTATCCTGCTTCATCTTCCACCCATCAACCCTCTCCTTCCATGCAACATTGCCAAAACCCCCGAAAACTCCCTAGTAGATGGATTAGCTGGTTATAAAAAGGGGAAAAACTCCTATAAATATGCATAAAAACAAATAAGAGTTCAAGAATACACATAACAATCTTCAAAAAGAAAACATACGAGAGTGATTGACACTTGGATAAGGGAGCGTGTGCACACGATTCCCATTAACACTTCCTCCTGGAGACATATCAGGAGATGCTCCAGGCATTTCTCCAGAGAGCTAAAAAGAGCACATATATCCATTAAACCAAGTTTTTACAATGTATTAATACTCATTCCATTTCCATGTACAAAAGGCTACATACTGCTTGGCTATGAGTGAGCAAGGGAATGTGAGTTTGAGGAATCTCCCCGCTATCGTATCTTGCCGCCCCAACATCCTCTCCTTTACCATAGTCCGCATGCCAGCTCAGCATCCTCTCAGCTGCATCATCAACCTCCCCATCATCCCTTTCTTCGCCATGGATAAATGGGCTCCCTAATCAAACCACCATTCAACAAACAACAACTTAGATAATCACCAATACAAGTTCACTAGTTTGAAAAGACAATTATAAGATACGAAATCAGACTTCAGATCTTTATGCCTCTTGTACTTGGTCTTGCACTGAGGGCAAGATTGGTTACCATCTTTCCTCTCATATTCATAGCATGGACGGCACACAGGGAATCCACAGACTTTAATCCAGAGGAAGGCATTCACATGCTCTTACATTCATAAGCAAGGAAGTAGCAACTTTTAAGTACTTACCAAAGATAAGTATAAATGTTAACTTCCTGGAAAGCTAAAAATGCCAGCAAAACTTCAGTGTCATCACCTGGAAGAAAGAATGCTGAAGGGCATCTGCTACAGTGGGCCTTTTGATGGGATCCCAGATTCCCAGGAGCAGAGTAACTGTACAAGGAGCTGGCATGTTAGAAATTAAACAATATTGAATATTCACTTTGAAAAAGAGAAATTACCACACTTCCTAAACGTGCCATATAATCATCTTAATATTCATTACTAAATCAAATGCATCATTCTGATAGACAAGCCTTATCGAGATAAGATTAATTGCTTCCTCGCTAACTGATGGTATTAGTGTCGTCAAATGTACATTTGAAAACTACAATGACAGGTACATTAGAAGGAATAATCAATATGTTGTGAAATTGAACTTGAAGAAATATTTGTTAAAAAATATATATCAATGATAAAAATAAACATATTACAAAAGAAAGCCAGAGTTTTGGGCATGAACATCTCTCAACATCTGGATGTTTAATGTATAATATCAGTCTGTCCACAAATTGCACTAATTGTTATAAAATAGACCCAAAATAACATATTTTCAAACTCAAATCATATTATTGCAACAATCTAATTTGCATATGAGATTTCAAAAAATCGACATCACTACAGTTTAACAATCAAGCATCCTGAATCAAAACTGAAATTAGAAAAAGGATTCCATAATTAATCTAATGCTAAAAACCATTACCATTGACACAAACAGAGAGAGCTGAAGGTAGCCGGTGAAGCTCAGGTTTGTGGTAGGAGTTGCTAGGGCTTCCGCAAAGGACAATTTAGGTTTTGATGTAGAGTGAGGTAAATCTCACAAGAGTTGGCTAGCGAGGATCAATCACAGAGGTGCGGGCGAGGGTAGATCTCAACAGCTGAACAGAGCTCGAAGATGCCGGCCGACGGCTTTTGGGGGTGATAGTTAGGGTTTTTAGGGAATGATTCTTTTTGGGGGTGATGGTTAGGATTTTGGCAAGTGAATTTGGTTTCCCCTCATTTCTTTCGTTAGCCGCCCAGATGAAATTTTGGCTTCATCCCAAATTTTTAGGTTTTCCTTCTATTTTTTAAATAAATAATAAATCCATCTTTTCACAAAACCGTTTCTATTAAGAAGATGTGAATGTCTATCATAATAACCGTTTCTTTTATGCTCTATTAATAACAGTTATTAAATAAACCGTTATTAATAGAGGCTTTTGTAGTAGTGTTGCCGCTCATAGATTTAGTTCTTAAACTCCTTTTTTAAATGAGATATTATCTATTTGCATATGTATTTCTCAGAACACCAAGCTTGCACGATTTCTTAGAAAAAGTGGTTTTGATACAATTATATCAAGTAACACCCTCAGAGAACTATTAGCAGAAGGCAAGGAAGAAGGTAGGGTGGTCTTAACAAGATCATCTATGGTTAGTACCCGTCCCAGCAATGAAGCCTTACAATTGAAGGCATACACTAAAGATCATCTAGCTGAATTGAACGAGGTGTTCAATGTATATACTTTTGGGTTTTCAGGTTTTCATTATCCACTGATGTTTGAGTAATACTTGGTTATAGATAGTTGAAGTGTACGGGCTTCAACAACAAAAGTTATTACCATTCTGTGCAGAGTGTTATAGCCTTATGAATTGCTTCTTGATGACATTGGCTGAGGCACAAGAACGGAAAAAATTGCCTATACAACAAGAAGATATGAAGTTTCAAAATCAAAGAAGATTTAATGAAGTCGCTGGAGAGCATGGAATCTGAAGGTGTTACATTTAAAGAGTGTTTGAATTCTAAATATTTTGTACCATGCTAGAAAAAATTACCTATACAACAAGAGAAGATACGAAGTTTCGAAATCAAAGAAGATTTAATGAAGTCGCTGGAGAGCATAGAATCTGAAGGTGTTATATTTAAAGAGTTTGAATTCTAAATATTTTGTACCATGCTAGAAAAAATTGTCTATACAACAAGAGAAGATACGAAGTTTCGAAATCAAAGAAGATTTAATGAAGTCGCCGGAGAGCATGGAATCTGTAGATGTTACATTTAAAGAGTGTTTGAATTGTAAATATTTTGTATCATGCTAGGATCATTTTATACCACGGATAATATAATTGACTTCCTCTGATTAGAAGAACAAATTTTTTTCCTTTTATACCATGCTAGGATCATTTTATACCATGGATGCGATCAATTTTTAGTCTGACCATATGTACCTAGACTTGGAGATGTTCTAAACAGTAAAAAGATTAAATGAGATCTCTTTTGTCTTTTGGCTAATTTGACTTATGTGTTCATGGACACCCTTTTATTGACCTACAGGTCATGTACATGCAGTATATTCTGTCCAAAATTCAAATTTCATTCAAGGTTGTAGTGGAACCACTCCTCGGATGCTACCTCTCAAAGGTAATGCAAACTGCCAACTATTAGAAACTTAAAAAACGCAATATTATGGCAAGAGCTTATGTGACTGGATATGAGGGAAATATTTCAGCCTATTTCATTAAGCTTTGCTTCTGTATTTCCTATCCAGGTTGAACAGACGGGGTCTTGGGATGAAAGACCTTTGACTAGTTCCCAGAAAATATATGCTGCTGCAGATGTCGGAGCTATGCTTGATCTACTTCCGAAATTTGAGACCGACATTTGGCAAGGTTTGTTAAGGGCCTCTTACTTTACATTTAGAAAAAAATATTTTTTTATTAAGGTTTAATCTAGCGTCGCTCATGATTTTAATCTAGTGTCGCTCATGATTATTTTTACAGATGGATGGAGGGTCTATGCGCACACATTTCCGCTGCCGCCAGCTAAAAAAAGAGAACTACTTCGAGCTTGTAAACTGCCAGAAAACATAACTGTCTGTCCACTCACTGCACCGTGTCCATCAGCCAATGTAGGTGTCCCAAAATTTATTGTTGATGTAAGGCCTTCATTCTCTCTTCTCTTTATTCTCTCCTTTTAGGTTGACAGTATTACTTTCTTGATTAGTTACACCGTCATCCCCTTGTTTAGATATAGCTTTAGTCACCTACACAGTCTTCTTTTTAAACATCTATCCACCTCATGCCCAAGCTTTTATAAACAGTCCACCACTTTGGTTATGCTCATAAACAACAAGTTTTTTGAACACAATCCCATTAGGTCCCTAACATCAACCAAATCTTACTGTATATGTATTTCTCAGAACAGCAAGCTTTTACAATCCCATTAGGTCCCTACACAATCTTACTGCAGTCTTGGACAAACTCCTTGCCGTTCATAGATTTAGTTCTTAAACTCCTTTTTTTAATGAGATATTATCTATTTGCATATGTATTTCTCAGAACAAAAAGCTTGCACAATTTCTTAGAAAATACGGTTTTGATACAACTATATCAAGGAGCAACCTCAGCGACGCATTAGAACAAGGCAAGAAAGAAGGTAGGGTGGTCTTAACAAGATCATCTACCGTCAGCACCCGTCCCAGAAATGAAGCCTTACAATTGAAGGCATACACTAAAGATCATCAAGATGAATTGAACAAGGTATTCAATGTAATATACTTTTGGGTTTTCAGGTTTTCATTATCCACTGATGTTTGAGTAATACTTGGTTACAGATAGTTGAAGTGTACGAGCTTCAACAACAAAAGTTATTACCACTCTGTGCAGTGTAATAGACCTATAAATTTCTTCTTGATGACATTGGCTGAGGCACAAGAACGGAAAAAATTGCCTATACGACAAGAGAAGATTCGAAGTTTCGAAATCAGAGAAAATTTAATGAAGTCGCTGGAGAGCAAGGAATCTGAATGTGTTAAATTTAAAGAGTGTTTGGATTGTAAATATTTTGTACCATGCTAGGATCATTTTATACCACGGATAATATAGTTGATTTCCTCTGATTAGAAGAACAATTTTTTTCTTTTATACCATGCTAGGA
>BQKN01053869.1:0-26035 GCA_022839385.1 Asparagus kiusianus | reverse complement strand
AGTCTGACCATATGTACCTAGACTTGGAGATGTTCTAAACAGTAAAAGATTAAATGAGATCTCTTTTGTCTTTTGGCTAATTTGACGTATGTGTTCATGCACTTTGTTTGTTGTACAATCTTTCACTGTTTACGCCAACAAGGTAAAAGGTTGAAGTGTGTATGTGTGTCTAAGTGGGATGGATAGCTACAGTTCATCCAAATTATGTCCTATGTAAAAGAGCTATGGGATTTTGCATCGTTTAGTAGTTCTTTGCTAAAAATCAGAGAGTATGGACATGGTTTCTTTGCTAAAACCTTTTGCTAAACATCAGCTTAGGTAAGGCTGGACTGGAGTTCTTCCCATGTACTTGACTTTAAAGTTATTCTTTTTATCTTTATATCACAGCCAGAGTTGGGTATCCAAAAGATTTTAATTGTAGATTGGGATGTACATCAATGGCACGCAAAAAGCATTTTATAGTGACCCCCTGGTTTTGCTCTTCTCCATACACATGTACCGATTTTGGTTGTTGTTTCTTAATTTTATCCACATAAATTTTCTTTTCTTTTTATCATGTTTTTTCCTTTTAACTTTCTTGTTGATTCCAATTCTCATAGCGTATGCTAAGACTTCTTTTTAATGCCATGAAGATGAATTCATTTATAAGTTTCAAAGGCAGCAGTTGACCTGGAATATTGTTGTTCAGTTGTATAAATTGTTTGTAATTTGCATAATATGGAAGAAAAAATGGAAAAGGGAAAACTTATGGAAACAATTAATCATGTTTAATCGCTCCCGTGAGCAGTCCATGGAATCTTGATGTGGTGAGAGATATCATTATATATGTCCCTTTTAATTTCGGTTAGCAGGATAAAGAAGATGGTAATAAGCATGTTTCGATTCCAGGTTTGATTTTGGAAGTTTCGATCCAGCTGGTGGCGATGGTTCTATTTGTATGATTGGGGAAGATCTAGGAAGGGGATATAATATAAATGTTCCTTGGGAACATGGAAAATGTGGTGATGCTGATTACATTGCTGTCTGGGATCATACACTAATTCCTGTGGCTGAAGCTTATAATCCAGACATGATTCTTACTGTTCATTCATTATGTATATCTATTTTGATTGGAATAAACAATTCATGGGAAATAATTTAGTGGTAGGTGCTTGGGAGAACGAACAATGAGGTCTCTGGTTCGAATCCTAAAACCACACTAAATATTTCCAGTCTTTTTGGAGCTCGGGGCCTTTGAATTCTAATAATTTTTTTTGTTTGCTTATTTTTTTCTTTGAATTCTAATTTGGGGGCCTTTGAATTCTAATAATTTTTTTGTTTGCTTATTTTTTTCTTTGAATTCTAATTTGGGGCCTTTGAATTCTAATAATTTTTTTGCCTTTGAATTCTAATAATTTTTTTTGGTTTGCTTACTTTTTCATTAATCGGTCAGTTATTTGCCCAGCCCTTCTCGTCCTCACGCTCGGGGTATGGCAATTCGGTAATTATGACCGCCTATCTTTTTTGCCTTTATAAAAGCGAACGGGGGGAGGACAAGAGGAAGGGGATCAATTTCTTCTTTGTCCTCTCTACGTTTGGAAACGAAAGAATGGCATCGCACTCTGTCATCTCGCCGCTTCAACCCATGAGGTATAAATTCAATCAATTTTCTTTTCCTTTTCGATCCGATATGAGAGATCTGGCGGTTTCTAGATTTCTTTAGGAAAAAGATCTAGGGTTTTTATTTTTTCTATTTGCCGATTCCGATCCACGTCCGACCCATCTGTGAGGTGATCAATTTTCTTTTGACCTTATCAAAGATCTGCCGATCTCATGGTTTCTCTCGTCGGATAGAAATAGATCTACGGGTTTTAGGTTTTATTTCTGATTCTGATCCACGCTGGGCTCCTCTGTGAGGTATAAATTCGTCATAATTAATCAGATTTTCTTTTCCTTTTCGATCCTTTAAAAAAAATTTGGCGATTTTTCTTTGTTATGCATCCAGTCTACCTTGAAACCATCTATCTGAATGAATGGGGTCATCAGATGTATAAAAGTGTTTACTTTGTGTTGCTCGACTTTTACACTTTTTTTTTGCCCCCACATGATCAATACTGATATATTGAAGTTGTAATTTTGCAGTTACGGGCCTGTATCATTTAAATTTAAGTCTTGATTGGTGCAATTTAAGAATTTGAATGCTACCTAAGTAGTATTTTCCAAACAGTGCTTCGTTGTCGATTTGTTCCCCCAATTTTCTTCGGATGATGATAGCTTAATTTCTGTCAAGTTCTTGATTTATGTGCGATACCGGTAGCCATGGAAAATCCCTCTGTTAACGAGCGTTCAAAGAAATTAACCGTTGTTTCGTATTTCGGATAGAGAGAGCAATTATGAGTCTCTATCATACATATGATTCTAGTAATATTCATGATGGATTATGATCATAGCTGTTTTTTGAAATTAATTCTTGCTTAGTACTACAATTTAAGAATTCATCAGCTAACATGACTTCGTGGTCATTTTATTTCTCCATTTCTTTGGATGATAATAGGTTTCTTTCAGATTCTTGATTTTATGTGACATAATGGTTTTCATGGCAGTTCTCTGTGTTAATGAGGCTTCAAATTTTTTTTGCTTTGTAGTAATTAGCGATAAAGAAAATTCCTTCATCTTCATACTTCGTTGCTTCATATTTTGGATAAATAGTTGACAAGACATCATGTGAAGTAGATTTTATGTGCATCATTTTTGCATAAAACTACCTACTTTGTTATATTTATCGAACTTTTCTCCACTATGAAAATGACCTACAGAAGCGGTTATTAGTAGTCACCTTAATAAGATCACTAGTTATTATTTCCCTGGGATGACTGCTAATTGAATTAAGCCAATAATTTTGATTGATTCGTTTTACATTTTCTGAGAAAATAATAATGCATTTAAGCAAGCTATGTGTCACTTTGTTTGTGCCCTTTTAGTAGTTTTATAACTATTTTTTTTTTTCTATTTTCTTCCTTACAATTACAGTTTTCGATCATGTAAAAGAATGCATGAGCATGTGTCATATGGTTCTAGTAATATTTTTCATCTTATCTTTGTTCCTATATATATTTCCTAACCAATTCCAATTCATGCTACCTTGTTCTTTTCATTGTTATAATTCTGAATGAAGATCGTAAACTTTCAGACGCTGTAAACAATTCCTTATGAATTCGTTTCTTCTTTTATGTTAATGATTGACAGATAAAGTGATGTTGCCATCTGCAATGTATTCCTTAAAATTGGTATTCCATGTTATTTGCAATGTTTTTTTGGTAACATGTTATTTGCAATTTATACAAGTAATATTTTTTTAGAAAATACTGTTCAGGTAGCATCCAACTATTTAGAGAGGTTTAAATATAGAGCTGTTTAAAAGACATCACTTCATTTACTGTATTAGGCGTATTTTTGTCAGTATCATACTCTCAAATTTATGTAACAGTATTTTTGACGTTGTCATAGTCTGAGACTCACACGTGTGACTATAGCTAAACAAGAGGTTGTGTACGTAAGTTTAGGGGCTGTTTGACTTTTTTTTTTCAAACCATTGAAAGTCGTTGTATCTAGGAAACAAGTGGGATTTTTTAATGCCAAGTTACCCTCCAATTTAATCAAACAAACAACATTATGCTTGAAAGTTACCGTAGCCTGACATCTAGGGTGACGATCGAGCTAAAAAGAGACCAACCAAACAAGCCCCTATTGTAAATGTGACAGTTGATCAAATCACATATATCATGCATTTAATGCAAATATGTGATTGTTAAGGAAATGAATTTCAATTTTGCGAGAATTTTTCAAATGAATGAAAAAACTGTTCTTTCAACTGGTAAACTATAAATGACATTACATATTAGTCTGCTAGCGGTTGAAATCTAATAACAACGAGATAAACAATTATATACTGGAATATCGATTCCTCGTGTGCGCGCGTGTAGAAACTCTACTATGTAATTTGTATCCAAATCCTACCATAACACTTAACGTGCAAAAAGATTCTGGTGCTCATCCATCTGAAAAGTGCTTAAAATCTCAATTGTCCATCTATTTTTTTCTCGTAATGGTAGAATCTTAATTCTACAAATTGAAAGGCTCAGAATGCTTCCTGCATGAAAAATGTTCTGATTTTGGGACACAAGAGATGTGATCTGTATCTTTTCCTTCACCTCCAATTCAGTAGAAAACATGCGCCTTCCCTGCTTATTTCATACTTCACCTTCCATCAGCAGAAAGCGCATGCATTCCCTGCCTATTTGATACTCATAAATAATCATATGGTTTAAAACTTATCAGCATAACCAACATGGTCCAACCAAAACAACAGGCTGCAGGACCACTAAATTGCAGAGCATCATCAACTCCAAACAGAAGAGGAACTCTTAAAAGAGACCCGCGACACGTACCAAAACAAATGCTTGTTATAGATCTATAACAACTATAATCTAAAAGAGTTTTACAGTGGCCAAACCAATATCCAAACTATTTTTATTTTTTTAACATTTACACCTCTGAAGAAGCACGATCTAAATAAGAAATCGCAACTGAAGCATGAAATGCCGCTCCAATAGGGAGCACCTCCCCATCCAGAGAGAAGTAAGGAGAATGCAAAGGGTAAACATCCCTATGAGATTCATTTCTGACACCAATGGAGGAAAAAGCACTTTTCATCTTACTTCCATAGAAACTAAAGTCTTCCGCTGTCATTACCATTGGGCTCAGCTCAACATTTTCTTTCCCTAAAAGGGTCTCCCAAACTATTTTTGCGTGGTTGTACATATTCTCATCGTTGATGGTTACAGGATAGGGTATCCGGTCCTTCTCCATGAAGTCTACTGTGGCAGTGCATCGGTGCACAGTGGACTGTGCCTCTATGATCTGTAGTGAAAATTTTTTCAGAAAACTATTAAATGGGTTATTAGGTAGAGATATACGGGCATGACTTCATACAATATCAAGACCTGTCAGCAGACTATATTTGTAATTAAGTTAGCCTAACTCAGATTCTTGCTTAAAGATCTAACTAGTTTTTCCTAGATATTAGATGCCATCATTATCATTAGCAGGAATGCATCTGATTCCATACGAAAACCATAAGTTAAGGTTGTGTTTGGGTGAGAGTAATACAAGGATTAGGATAGTTATCCAACTGTTAAGGTTGTTTTTGGCACCAATTCCTTGTACTTTGTCTAGTCATAAGACTTAGGACGCATATAGAGCTGCAAACCGTTAGAGTTAATTATTTATCACTTGTTGTTTTACTGTTCAATTCCTTGAATGGACATGTAGGATGCAAGGATTACAAAATGATGAGAATTGGACAGTTGTCTTTTCGTCTTCATTTTTCTTAGCTGAGCACGTGTTATACTTCTTGATGTTTCAGCTCAATTTTAGAACTTACTAGGTTTGCTTCGATTTGACAAATTTTGATATGAACTTACTAAACTAACCGCTATTTCTTGGTTCTTTTTATACCCGCTCTTCATTTCTTTCTAACTCGCCTTCTACCATTTCCTCAGTGTATTTTTTTCTACAATTTTAATTTATATATGCAATTTTCTTGCATTGATCCCTTATTCCACGTGTTTTCTTTTTCGTTCTCTTGGTTTGCTTCTTTCGTTTGGGTCAACATAGCTTATGTTCTTAACTTAATGGTCCAAGTCCAAAGCGCATAGATGGAATTGAGCAGAAGTGAACTAATTTTATTCGGCTTTGAAGCTACATCGCCTTTGTTTGGTTTGGCAAAATTTTGTCAGAACTAATGAAACCAACCGACCGTTTGCTTGTTAGCAGTTGTAATTTGCATGCTGGATTGGTTTCAGAATTGGGTGCCAAATATTGACTTGTCGTGGAATGTGTTGGATTATGAAAAACAAATTTTAGGGTCTCAATTGGATGAGATTGGAAGAGTATTGAAGGCAGGGTACTATTATAGATGATTTTGGAAGAGCGATTTGAGTTACTATCTGTGTGTGATTTCTGTGTAGTTTCTGCTGACATTTTCCTCTAAACTTCTTTCTATGGTGAATTTTCAGCAAAGAGAGTCTGATAGCTCAGACTGAAAAGGACATGTTCAAGGCCTTGGAGGAGATGCAGTCAACATTAACCGATCAAGTTTTTATGGAAATTGATATACATGATGTCATAAAAACCGTCGCTGAAGGTATTGAAAAAAATAAAATTGCTGATACTGAAGTAGTGCCCATCCTATGGGATGCACTAATGGATACAATTCTCTATATTGACGGCAGAGAGGATCCGGTATTAATTGAGTGGCTTGTATGTGAAAAGGTATTTTCTCTTCATATGTACTCTCCGTTTCTTCGTAAACCTAAATAGATTGTTGATTCTTGTAAAATAAAAATTTATATAGTGTACCGATGCTCTTGATAGCTGTGCATAAATAAGGTGAAAATATCCTTTGGAACGCTAGCATTTTCACCTACAGCTTTTCCATTTTTCTTCGTTAGTTCCACCTTCTGCATGCGCTGCAAACTCAAGAAACTGAGATCCCTCAAAATATACCTAGACTGGAAGAAGGCAGTAAATATCACAAGTCCACTTGCATTTTGTTTGAGGTACCTCTATCTTATTATGGTCTAGAGAGGGCGTCAATGCTCCAATGCTCTAAAATTTTCAGCATGTGCTGGTAGGCTTCTTCTGGCAGATGGGACTCTGGTTGTGAACTGTGCATTGTTTAGCAAATTGTTTGGTTTTTTGTTTATATACTGAACACCGATGTTTCGGAGCTTTTCATTTCCAGATATTTCACCCATATCTCAATCTATTTAGAATTTTCTATTTTACAAAATTTGGGCAATAGGGATGCCTCAGACTATAGCAATACTTTTTGGGCCTGAAGTCATATTTGAGTTTTCTTATGTGTTGTCTACCTAAACAACCCCCTCCACGCCCTCCAAAAATTTGAAAAAAAAAATAAAATAAAATAAATTTTCCTTGGGTGGTAGACATTGTTTTTCTTTTGCCTATAAGCTGCAATGCTTGTTCACGACTGGATGGAATTAATTGAATAAGAGCATTATTTAATAATCACCATCAGGTTTTGCATTTGTCTATTCCTTCAGCATTACTTTGTGAATCTTTATTTTTTCACTCGCAGGCGTTATTGTGGTCCGAACTTTTGCGTGTATTTTGCATAACTGAAGAGTGTGAACTTGAGCTGCTTAAGCAAGTCCATAGACGATCTATCAAGGAGCAACGACTGCAAGGGGCGTTCGAGCAGGTTGTTGATATCCTATATGCAAATGATGTGCTTACCGCCCGTACTATTCATGACTGGTTCTATTACCACATAAGTGAGGTTGACAGGTGTGCTACCTTGGTCTCTTCAATTAGTTTTACCAAATTCCTCTTTTTTATTATTATTATGGGGTACATCATTTATGTGTTTGTTTGGCATTCTGAAACAAAGACCAATAAAATATGTATTGTCCAAAGAGCAATAAAATATATATTGTAACATTTTCACTCGAAAGTTTTAAACACCAGACATTCTAACTTACAAAATTAGAGGTTTTAATGTTAAGAGTGCTGAGAAAACATGGGAAGCTAAACACATTTTTTATGAGTAGAAGTTGTATTGTTTGGAGACAGGTGGTCTCCTGAGTGTTTTGGAGCATCCTATATATATAAGACCCTTTAAAAAATTAGACTTTGTGAATGTGTGTGAAAGTATGCTCATAGCTATGCACACAATTAGACACGGGATAAGACCTTCAAATAAATGGCCTCGTGCATTTATCTGATACGACGTAGTATTGGTACTTGAAGTAGGGCACCAAGATTGTAAAGGAAATAGTGATATTACCATAGTACTTATCAGTCAAAAGTATTCGGGAAGTGTCCCTCTTTTTGGGAGGCCTAAACGTTGATGGCTCTTTTTCTGCTTTTTCTGCTATTCAACTACTGAATGCTTCAGTCAACACCCCGCTAGACTTTTTTCATCCTTTGGGTAATATTTATGCGCCAGAATTCGCATAAACATGTGAACTCAGTTTTCAATATAATCGTGGCTGGCTTCAAATATCTTGAATTGCCCTAAACGAGTTCTTCGGCATGCGACGGCCTGTACATCTACTGGCTGTCATATATAAGGACATTTTAGGGATCTTATAAGCGTGAGAGCGTTTCTTTTGATATTGTCGAGTGCGATGATTACACTTAGATTCTTTTCATATATAAGGACATTTTAGGGATTTTAAAATGCTGCCTAAGGTGATATACCTACAACTAGTCTAGACATACTTACCCAATTTTAAGTACCATAAGGGGCATAAACGAACTTATAGTTTGGTGGTCATGAAATTGGACCATGTAGGTTTATGGACCGATGTAGTGACTTGGAAGTAACAACAATCTAGAGAGAGAGAGAGAGAGACCATAAGAGTTTGAAGTTGTGGAGTGTCGTCATCATCATCTTGTACAACAGCAGGCTATAAAAGACAACCTCCTGTATTCGTTTCTTTTGGAGCATGCTTTCCTTCTATCGACCGCTCCCCATCTCCGCCCATCATTAAACTGACATGGATCTTCCGTGAAATTTTGTGCGGTGATTCAGTTAAATGGAGCAGACTGGCATCTTTTTCCGCGCAGTTTATTGTTGACTTGTTGAGGGAGAGCAGCAGTCCCATGAACCACGGGAGAGAGTAGAGCCAAAGCAACAGCAGTCTTCTGCTACTTGTCTCGGCTGTCCCAGAATTCGCATAAACATGTGAACTCTGCTTTTTCTTAGTTTGCATTTTTGGAATTGCTGCTCATTGCTTATAACCGTTACTACACTGGGTCGTATAGCTTTAGTTCTTTGATTATACGTGTCTGTCCAATCGCTAACATAGGCACAGTACAATGTCTCACTCTCAGGGGTGTCCTTTTCATTCATTTGCTTTCTGTATTAATCTTATTCTTTTCGATGTTGCAGGGAAGAAGCTTTTGTGAAAGATCTAAAGCCAGTAATCGATTCAATGGAGAAAAAAATATCGGAAGCTGGATTGACAAGGGCATGATCGGAAAATGCTGAGTAAAACGGAACATATTGTGTATGTCAGACCTTATCTTGTGCGTGTCGTGCCAGCTGTGTGGTTCATGTGACGAGTAGAATAGCATTCTTCCCTTACTCTTTAAGAACCTCTTGAGTGAAGACTCAACCGGTACCCTTCGTTTCTCCTTATTATCTGACGCCAGTCAAATTGCGTAAGAGGTAATTCTGTTTTATGTTTGGTTTTGTCAGGATGCTTTTCTGTGGGGTAGGACGTTCTTCTTCAGTTACCGGTGATGGTGTCGTGCAGCGTGAGAAAAGCTTAGAGAGACAGATAAAATCAAGACAATCATCACTATATATCCAAATTTCCGCCTGCGCCTCATCGTATTAAACTTTAAGCCAATTTCATAAACAACTAGCTTAATAATAATACATCCCTCCTCTAGACCAGCTTTCTCAGTAAAGATACCCTAAAAAATTGTCTCCGCATGCAATTTCAAATTTTTGAGAAAATTAGCGTGAACATGAACTCACATATAGCAGATAGGTTTTGAAGTTGGAGTAAAATGTGAGAAGCAGAAAAGTATAGAGCATTGTTATATCATATCTCTTCTATTAAATCATAATTCTCATAAAACATGAACTCTACATATTAAAAGGCTATTTCATTTTCTAATCGTCGTACTTTATTGATGATTTTGATTGTCTTAAGAAGACCATAAGTACTACTTATCTGCATCATCACTAACACTACTTGCAATATTGGCCCGACTTACGATAGCATAATTAGTTTCGTTGCGAATTGGGTTGGCAATCCAAGCAGCATTATATATATGCATCAAAGCATTTTTTAGGGAAATTAGCATGCTTCTCTAGCTCAACATAGGACTATGCAAAATTCTTTAATATGTCATAATGTTTGGCTTGCTTCAAAATTGCAAAATTCTTCACTCATGTTGCCATGTTTACATTGTGAGGGCTAAATAGTGTAGGTTTGGGCCCTTGCCTAATTAGTGAGTGCCTATGAATGATCAACATGATTGCAATCTTCAGGACTGCCAGCTTTCTTCCTAACGATGTACATAAAATAATTTTCTTAATGATTAGACGAAAAACAAGTATCAAAAAAATATTTATCTATGCAAGAGGTAGAATCTCATGCTCCCGCGGTATGAAAAACACCGAGAGCGATGAAGGAAGAGAGTGAACCGCATTGATTGTTAGATTATTGAAGATAAGATTTTGGGAGTCGTTTATTATTAAAGAAGTTGTGAGGGTTCTTTTTATAAAATTTGATATCTGATTTTATTTAACGAGATTTAGCGTCATATCATCATCACTCTGGGGAAGGGCTGATGACTCTCTCTCTCTCTCTCTCATACACTAGTTTTTATATCTATGCAAAGCCAATAATATAAAAAAGGAAAAAATGCTTTCAGCCCTCAAAACACAAGAAAATGTATTTTCCACCCCCAAGACTTTTTTAACACCCTCAAAACCCCCAAATTCGTAATAACTATGCACTGAGCCCCCAAAACACAAAGCCTAAGAATTTTACCCAGTTAAAAACTATGATACCCTTTATCTCTCTTATGGGTATTGGTCACCTCCTACCCCCTCCAGTGCTTCTCCTTGATATCCCTGTCCCCGATCGTTGTCGTCCCCTGCGGCGTCGTGAGCTCAAGTCCGACGAGCGCGGGCTCTACCTCATCCACCTCCTCCCTCCTCACTACACCAACCACATCGCCCCCGGCTCCCTCGACCACGCCAACGGCTGCCTTAGCGATCGGCGAGGTCGCGGAGCTCGCCGCAGATCTCGTTAGAGGCGAGAGAAAGGACCCTGAGCTCGGCGGAGGAGGGGAGAGAGGAGAGGAGGGAGCCGTTGAGGAGGTTGGCGTAGAGGTCTAGGTGGCAGAGGTGAAGTAGGAGGAAGAGGTCGGAGGGGAGGGAGTCGAGGAGGCGGGCGCCATGCAAATGAATTCTTTATCGGAAGAACAACCACAGCTAGCAAAAACAGCATGAAGAAGAAGGAGAAGAAGTCCTAGAAGCTAGTGGCAGCAGAGGAGGTCCTCTCCCAACGCAACCTCAAGTCTGTCGACCTCATCAGGGGCAAGAGGATTTTCGAGCTGAGCTACGCCGAGAAGCTCGACGGATTCACGGGGGGAGTGATCAAGGAGAAACGCCGCTGGGAATCGGAGCCGGTCCTGACAGTTCTGATCAAGCGAGCAGCGACGCCCAGATCATCATCGGCTACCATCTCGACAGCGTTCACCAGCTCTTCTTCTTTGACGTCAGCAACATGGCCTTGATTGATTATGCATGCTAGCTGTTTAATTAATTATAAATCTTGTAATATATATTCTGCTGGTGCTCTATACTGCTAGCTAGTTGGTTAACTAATCTCTTGGATCGTTATTATATTATAATGCCCGCGTCCATAGAGATTGAGAGACTAGTAAATGTGGGTTGCATTTAGTGACAGTGTACGTTGCGTTAACTTATATCACATGCAATATATCCAGTTGCAGCTCTTTAATTAAGTGGTTGTTAAGGTTACGCGTTGGTTGTTAAACTTATGAGTTCTTTCTTAAGGTTAGGCGTTGATTGTTAAGGTTGCGTTGGTTGTCAAGGTTATACACGTTGGTTGTTAAGGTTACGAGTTGCTTATTAAGGTTACGGGTTGTTTGTTAAGGTTAAGCGTTGGTTGTTAAGGTTATACGTGTTGGTTGGTAAGGTTAAGCTTAACAACCAACGTCTAACCTTAAAAATCAATGCGTAACATTCACAATCAACGTGTAACCTTAACAATCAAACCTGTAACATTCACAACTAACCCGTAAAACCTTCATAAAACTGAAAAAAGAAAGAAATAAAAAAAGCTTTACTTTTTTGGACTTCTACTATAATAATTCATAAAAATAAAAAGCAATTACAATTTTTTGAACTTCTACGATGATGTATACATTTGTTTAGGTGGTTGGAGTGAGCTGGATTTTGTAATAGTATTTCACCTTTAATTTTCATGAAATTTTCAAAAGCCATGCGATTTTACATGTTGCTTGTTAAGGTTACGGGTTGCTCGTTAAGGTTACACGTTAGTTGTTAAGGTTGCGGGTTGCTTGTTAAGGTTACGCGTTGATTGTTAAGATTACGGGTTGGTTATTAAGGTTAACTGTAACCTTAACAACCAACCCGTAACATTAACATTCAACGCGTAACCTTAACAAGCAACCCGTAACCTTAACAACTAATGCGTAACCTTAACAAGCAACCCGTAACCTTAACAACCAACGCTTAACCTTAACAACCAAACCGTAACCTTAACAATCAACTCATAACCTTAAGAAAGAACTCATAAGCTTAACAACCAACGCGTAACCTTAACAACCACTTAATTAAAGAGCTGCAACTGGATATATTGCATGTGATATAAGTTAACGCAACGTACACTGTCACTGAATGCAACCTACAGTTACTAGTCTCTCAATCTTTATGGACGCGGGCATTATAATATAATAACGATCCTAGAGATTAGTTAACCAACTAGCTAGCAGTATAGAGCACCAGCATAATATATATTACAAGATTTATAATTAATTAAACAGCTAGCATGCATAACCAATCAAGGCCACATTGTTGACGTCAAAAAAGAAGAGCTGGTGAACGCTGTCGAGATGGTAGCCCACGATGATCTGGGCGTTGCTGTTCGCTTGATCAGAATCGTCGGGACCGGCTCCGATTCCCGACGGTGTTTCTCCTTGATCAACCCCCCCCGCGAATCCGTCGAGCTTCTCAGCTCGGAAATCCTCTTGCCCCTGAAGAGGTCGACGGACTCAAGGTTGCGTTGGGAGAGGACCTCCTTTGCTGCCGCTAGCTTCGAGGACTTCTTCTCCTTATTCTTCATGCTGTTTTTGCTAGCTGTGGTAGTTCTTCCGATAAAGAATTCATTTGCCTGACGCCCGCCTCCTCGGCTCCCTCCCCTCCGACCTCTTCCTCCTACTTCACCTCTGCCACCTCAACCTCTCCGCCAACCTCCTCAACGGCTCCCTCCTCTCCTCTCTCCCCTCCTCTGCCGAGCTCAGGGTCCTTTCTCTCGCCTCCAACGAGATCTCCGGCGAGCTCCGCGACCTCCCCGTCAGCGATCTCGTCGAGGCAATTGTTGGCGTGGTCGAGAGAGCCGGCGACGATGTGGTTGGCGCAGTGAGGAGGGAGGAGGTGGATGAGGTAGAGCCCGCGCTCGTCGGACTTGAGCTCGCAGACGCCGCAGTGGACGACGACGGTCGGGGACAGGGATATCAGGGAGAAGCACTGGAGGGGGGAGGAGGTGATCAGTGCCCATAAGAGAGATAAAGGGTATTATAGACTTTAACTGTGTAAAATTCTTAGGCTTTTTGTTTTGGGGGCTCAGTGCATAGTTATTACGAGTTTGGGGGTTTTGAGGGCGTCGAAAAAGTCTTGGGGGTGGGAAGCACGTTTTCTCGTGTTTTGGGAGTTGGAAGCATTTTTCCCTATAAAAAAATTCACACTAATATAATATTATAATTAAAAGATCTGGAAAATTAGATAAGAGGAACATTATTTTGGGAAACAAATATGGAGGAAGAGCCATCCATGATATATCTTTATTTACGAAAATCTTTACTCATCACACACACTTATATCATACTCGCTTTAAAAGCACGAGTTCGGAAAAATCTTTCTATGATCAATGTTACCCTTCATTATTTTAAATATTTTATTTATATTTTAATCTATTATAATTATATCTTATCCTAATCCTACGTGAACTATCTATAGCTTAACCTAAAAAAATATCAATAAAATATATAAAATATCTTCATGGTATTAGTTTGTTAAGATAAAGAAATTATACGTAGCTAACGTACTATAATACATAAAGTATTAAAAAAACCCTAAAAGTTTTAAAATTGCACAAAACGCCTTGAAAAGTTTAAATTTATAAAAACTATCTTGATATCTAAAAACTTAAAACAACAAACATGAAAACAAGAAATAAGCACCAATTTACGAAGAATTTAAAATTTGCGGTTAACATCTCAATATCTCAAAATTTATAGAATCACCCTAAAAAATTCAAATTACAAACAAACACATGAAATTCTAAAATTTTAAAACTTACAAATAACATAGATGAATTCAATGGATTATCATAATGCATGAAAATTTCTTATATTTCAAAACTTAAAACAACAAATATGAAATCAAGAAATTAACAGCAGCCTCCAAAGAATTTAAAAATTTTAATTAACACCATGAATGTCCCAAAAATTATAGAAATACCCTCAAAAGTTTAAATTATAAAAAACAACCCTAACATTTTTAAAAATTCTAAAATTTGCAAACAACAAAAGATGAATTTAAGAGATTACCCTCATGCACCTAAAAATTTGTAATTTTTCGAAATTAACCTCAAACTTACAAAAGTCGTAGAAAAAAATCTTTCAAAATTTAAAAATCATAAAAAAAACTCTAAATTTTTAAAATTTATAACCAGTACACATCAAATGAAAACTATTGGTAGACCGCTGAAATTTAAATTTTTAAAAAATTAATCTACAGTTTTAACAATTACAAAAAGCAACCTCAAAATTTTAGAGTTGTAAGAAATATCATAACATTTAAAAATTATCACCGACACATGAAACATAGAAGTTACAACTACCAAACTTAAAAGTAATGTTTTTAATTGCTCCTAAAGTTTTAAAATTTACAACTCACACCCTCAAAGTCTAAAACCACAAAAAAGCTGAAAATTTAAAACTTGACAAAGAAAAGTACAATTGTTAGATATTCTTTAATTAAGATATATATATATTTAATTTCCAAATTAGGGTTTATTATCCCTTTTCAGCATCTAAAGATAGTCTAAGTTGATACTAGTAAACGAAAGCAATAAGAATTGATTAAAAATATCCGGTTAGGGAATAAAAATTTAAAAAAATATTATAGCTTAAAAATTATTGTTAACATATAAATTAAAGCAACCGCATAAAATTTTATTAATAAGTTGGACCAGCAAAACACATTAGCAACATTAATTCATAGATGTTTAAATCCATAAAAATGATAAAAGATTATAATATAATAGCTTAGCATTAATTAATTATAATTTAAAAATATTAGTCTTTGATATTAATAATATTTATGGGGTAAAAGAATAAAATGAATTATGTATGGAAAAACTATCAGAATATTCAGAGATATCCTTTAAAAGAATCAAGCTATTTCCATTGCAAATAGAAAAGTGACGAAAATAAATTTAAAATTCAGAAAACGTTCATAAATTATTTGAATTGGCATTAACATAAGGCATGTCTATTAAAGAAGCACCAACTGAGTTACAATGAAGAATAATTTAATAATTTTATCCCAATCAAAGAAGAATTCTCTATGAAAGATATAAGAAAAATTAGTAAGCATTCATAAATTTCATACTTTGTTCTTCAAATATTAAAAAATTAAATATTAATATTAAATCTAAGGAAAATTGGTAATAAAATATATAGGTGTTTAGTTTAGATCTTTGTGGAAAGTAACAGGGATAGAGCAAATATAATATTATTGACATAACGAAAACTCTATCCGGAGTTGTATTTAACAGAAAATGAGTTTATTTGAAATAGTATGGGCTATATGATATGCTGGATTTTGATAAAACGGTTCAACTGTGGATAAAAATAAATATAATCTTAAAAATTATACATGTAAACTATGGGAATTAGGAGTTTAAATATCAGACATTTATCTCGATCAGTGTGGTAAGCTTTTACCTGAGTTGGTGGTGGGAGTAAGATGTGTGAACTTGTTGCCTACGTAATTGTGAATATGATACGTTGAGAAGAGAGATAACATCGTCAAATAATTAAAACCTGATTTCCTGAACCCTTAAAATTTGTATTTACGTGCTATGTGTTGAGTGACAATGTGTAAAATGTAACTTCAGGGGACTTGCAATCTCTATGCTTTTGTTCTAGATTTCTCGCCCGATAATTATTCGTGCAATATAGAAAAGCTGAGATTAGACAGCATAGTGTGTAATCACCTTAAAATGAGCTATTTTGTAAATATTTGGTTTAAATAGGAGAGAATAAATAATAATTTGGCTTTTTAAGATGTGAGATTGGTCATCATAGCGAGTTGTTACAAGAATCCCGTTTTGGATTGCCGAGTTGAGATTTTGCTGCCTACCTTAAATCTAGAAATATTTATTACTTAATATCAAATAATTTTAAACTAATCTAAGTACGCTAAGAATTTACAAATTTGTTAATCTCAAATAATTCAAAACTAATCTAAGTTTGATTGGAATTTACAATTTGTTTGTGCACGCTTGTGTGACATGTGTATGCACTCATGATGTCTGATATAGTATGTCATGTTCAGTATATTAGTGTTTTCAGTTTAGTAATACCGTGAGCCAAGTGATGAGTTTTGATACATGTTTCTTTTGAGAGAGATTACTAGTAAGAATATTCCATCATGATTTTGATATTTGTTATGATATTCATTTTTGCTAAATCATGTATATCTTTTGGTATTCTTCTTCGGTTCTTGGTGTTTTCTCTATTTTTGAGTCATTGATAGACACGCTTATTGAGATTTTTTTCAATTAATTTTATTGTGAAGTGAATTACACTTTTCACTATTCCGCTTCTCGGACGGAGTGCTATTCGATGGGATAAGGTGAAAAAAAACCCAACCTTCTTCATCTTAGTCCTCTGTGTAAGAGTGTCGAGCTAATCTTTGAGGCTTTTGAACATTTTCAATATGTGCCTCGTCTTCCATAGACTGGATGTCTCATACTTCAATCAAGAGGAGAATACATCTTTTCGATGCGGCAACTCCTTATCAAGGGAGATGTCAACTGGTCGCTTCTATTTTTAAGTGCTCATAGAAGGCTAGGAAGTAAACAGTAGTTGTTGAAGCATATTTTTGAGTCGCTCAAAGCACTCATCGAATGCCTTCTTTTGAACCTTAATTCAGCGACTAAGGTCGTCAATGACTTCTCTGTCTTCCATATTGGCAGGCTAGTCCCGCTCTTGACTTGAGCTCGGAGTTACATTTAATGCTATGGCTGAGTTAGCGTCACTAGCAAGAGGATTATCCACCTGTAAAAGGTGTCGTTGAATGAGCATCCTCATGAAAGAGTAGTCGAAGGGGTTAGTTACTCCTTTTCTCGACCTAATGTGGTGATAGACATCATCATTCTTAGGAACTATGCATCCTATATTGGGAAAATATCTTGGATCTGATCGACTATCATCATCATCTTCTTCTAAGGTTACACTGGTCATGTCAACTATGACCTCTTAGGGATCAACGTCGCAAGTCACCTTATTCTTATGAGATCGTCATTACCGCTTATTCCTAAACTTTGAAGATTTAGGGAATGGTCCAAGACATGCAAACACAGACTCTTTGATAGATGGACAATTATGCAGGCCATTAAATTGAATTGCCAACACGATCTCCTTTAGGGCCGAGCAATGCTGACATTGTCACACCCTCTTTTAATAGAGGAACTCCCTTAAATCAAAGGGAGTATCAACCTGACTATTGCTGCAGCAGTTGCTCTTCTTGAAAGCAACTTCGTTAGGCTGGCTTTTAGCATTAGAACATCACCTAAGATGATGTTGCTTTGACCTACGTCTGATGTTGTTAATTTTGACTTTATCACAAGCCTGAACTTGTAATTGAGACTAAGAACCACCATGGGTAATAGTTTTCCCTTTTGAGAATTTGATTGGAGGGTAACCCTTATTTTTTGCTTCTTTTAAGGAAGTGTGATGAGCATTGCAAGATGCTTTAAAGTAAACCTCCAAGGGGTTGTGGACTGAAGTCCAAATTTGAGAGATAGAACATCCTTACCTTCATTCAGGGTGAGTGTTGCTAAGATCTCGCACGGGGCGAAGATCATTTTGCCTTTAGTGACATCGAGGTTGCTTTTGGTGAGCCTCGTTCACTTTCGGTGAAGCTAGCATTGTCTTCACTATGGGTGACGTTCGCTCTACCAATGAAGCTGAGACTAACTTCGGTGAAGCTCTCCTTGTTGCGGGCAAAGCTTAGTCTGAACCTAGTCTTGAGCTTCAACAAATTTCACGGTAGCTTTTGGTCATGGCCATGGATGAGTCAAAGGAAATGAATTCCTTAAACTTTGTTTAGTCAAATTCAATAACCAACAATTTAGCAAAAGACCCTAAGGCATTTGTGTTGGACTGTGACACAATTTTCTTATCGGTTAGGAAGAAATCTCCAGCAGAGTCGCCATCCTATTTCAGATCTCTTGAATTATGATTAATACATATTACAATTCAAAAGGAACTAAAAAAGAAATTTTTTATAAAGGTGGGTTCTTTTCCAAGTGCCAATAGAGTGTCATTTTTGTACTCTGTTGACAGTCCGACTAAAGCGTTGGGTCTTTTGCTGATTGATGATCTAGATGAGTATTTATCTCAAATAGACACTGATAGATCCTTTCTCATAGGACTGTTGATTAAGCTAGATGACTAGCTGAAGTAAACGAATCCTTTCTCACAAGGATCATCAATTGAGCTAAATGATTAGTCAATGAGAATGAGTTATGAAGATCCGATGTCTAGGTAAGGACAAGGCCAACCCCAAGATCTTTCATCCACCACCCCCACCCCCTTGTGTTGATCATGCCTATTTATAGCCTTGGGATTGTTAAATGAGTGAGTTAGTGGGCCTTAACTTCCCTTAAATGAGTGAGCTAGTGGTCATTAACTCCCCTTATAGGTGAGTTTGTAGTCATTTACTCCCCTTAAATGGGTGAGATAGTCGAGTAAAATGTTTCCTTAAAAGTTAGCTTGTGAAAATAGTTACGTGTGAATTTCTCCAATAACAACCATGGGCGAAGTTCTCTAATGAAGGCCATATGCGGAGTTCGCCAATAAAAGCCATAGCCGAAGATCACTGATAATGGTAATGGGAGAAGTTCATTTAGCGAACTTCACCAGAATATGGGTAGCCCATTATCTTTGGAATATGGGTGGCGTGGCCCACGTGGGCTATTGAGCGAAGCTCTCTTGGGCAAGCTTCACTATGTGTCCCATGTGGACCATTTGGGCGAAGCTCATTTTGGGCGAACTTCTCTTGAAGCTTCACTTTGACTTGATCTTAAGAGTGAGCTTCATTATGACTTGGCCGAGCTTTGCTATGGGCTTGTGCTTGGACCATTTTGATTTGATTTAATGTTTGGTCCATAGGCATCCACTTCTTGGACTCAACTAGTAGACTTGTGCTGAATATCCATTTAGGCCTATCATGACTCGAGAGATCAATTGCATGTGGAAGGGGCCTATATATTTTGACTTCTACACCTAAGCCAAGCATTGTGGGAAGCTGCCCTCTTAGGGGAGTTCATGCATCCACATCCTCAGCCAAAGAGGTCCAATGCAGGTCCTCCTTATCCTCATCATTTGTCCTTTATTTTTCCAATAGACGTTTAGGTGCACCCTATTGATACGCCCTTTAGTAGTACTTTAAACCATTGGCATGACTCTTCCTTGTAGATTCCTTCATGAAAAAGGTGTTTATATGGGTAAGGCATGACATTGATTGCTGATACTGTGGGTGAAAAACAATGTTTTAAAAAGCGGCAAAAAACACCACTATCGTGCCGCGAATAGCGGAGCAGGACATCAGCACTACGCTTAAGGCTTATGCGGTGTGATTAAGCGGTATAAACTGCTTTGTGTTCGAATTGCGCGTAATAGCGTGTTTTAGCGCTTAAAAGCGCTAATCTCGCTATGACCCGCGTCAAGTTTTGTTTGTGAATCGCCCCTGAACCCGACCCGTACCCACTAAACTTAAACCTCTTCCCTCAGTTTCCCAAACCTATTTTGCCCTACCCGCCTCTCCCCCACTCCCGAGTCCCGACTGCTTCTCCTTAATTCTCCACCGACGACTTCTAGTGCCAACAACGACGACTGACTTCCAGTGCCGTCCAAGCTCCAGTGACGACAACTTCTAGCGACGTCCAAGCTCCTCCGACAACAACTTCCAGCGACGAGTCAACGACAACTTCCAGTTCCAGCAACGACGTCCAAGCTCTCTCCCACTCCTGACTGCTTCTCTCTCCTTTAAAACCCATCTCTCTCTCACCAGCGACGACAAATTCCACCAACGTCCAAGCTCCTCAGATGATAACTTCTAGCAACGACCGACGACTTCCAAGCTCCCGCACCAACAACTTGACTTCTAGGCTCTGACGACAACTTCCAGGTTCTCTCACATTCCTCCGGCCAACATCTCTATCTCTGTTGACGGTGGCTTCGTCTGCAACAGAGAAACAGGTAATCAACTGTTATTTATTGAAATTATTTACAAGGTAATCAACTTCTAGGCTCTGCGAATTTCTTCATAGTTCATTCATATTTCATACAACAAGCTTATCAATTGTTATTTACTGATAATACAAGAAATTTACAACTAATTAATTTATGTATAAATGGCTTGATCTTCATAATCAGCAGCTGCAATCAAAATTTTCCTCATTCTGTCACTCCATTAGGTCCAACTTCAAGAAAACTTGTATAATAAAAAATCAACATCTGAAATTATTATAACTTATTGTATGAATGAAGAAATATAGCATGTTTATTTATTGTATGAAATGAATGAAGAAATAATTTATAGAATTTTTAGATTTTTATATGATTTTTCTTATTATTTAGAATATTTAAATATATTTATATTTGACTGCTATTTGACCGTGCGCTATTTACCGCTATTTTACCGCAATAGCCCGAAATAGCCTTAGCAGTACCTCGTCGCGATGCGCCGCGATCCGCTATCAGCAACCTTGGTACAAAACCTTGACAGTGCTATATCAATCACAAAATAGGTACGAGGTGATAACATGCCATGTTTTCCTCAAGAGAGTAAACGAATCCCCAGTACACCCTGATATAAAATAACATCATACCCTGGCACCATCCATCAAACTCCTATTGTGCCCTAATTTTGCGTTAGGGCTACCAACATACATATGATTATAATCGAATTGTTAGGCAAAGCAACATGGTAAATAAGGTTCGATATAGCAAACGCTATTTACTCAGAGAACAAGGTGGGATGGATGGATGTTGATCAACCAAGTAAACAAAGCTGGTGAAAGATCAATCTAAAGCTCACCGCAGTCATCAAATTTATTCAAGAAGGCCACATAATAGTTCATCTTCAGGATGGCATGATAAAACTTGAAGTGTCTGAAGCCTTCTCCAAGATCTCCCCGAAGTACTCAAATTTCCACTTAGGCCTCTCGTACACTTGTAGTAAAGGAACACAAGCTATGCTTATCTTTTCGGCTAGTGTAATAAAAATTTGACAATGTCAAGCTAACCAGAACATCAGACAAGCTAAGCAGAACATCAGACAAGCTAAGCAGAACATCAGACAAGAATATCATACTTGACTTTAGGACTCGTAATGGCCTAAGGATTGCTGCAGTAACAAGCAACCAATTCCTCAACCCTCAATGAATACTACAAATCATGACGGGAAGTAGTTCTAACCTCTAGCCACGAGTTAACATCGGCATGGAAACTCCTCTGTTGATAATAGTGTATTGTAGTGGGTTTTAGTCCCACATTGCTTGGGAGAACAAACCTCATACTCCTCTACTTGTATAAATATATGTGCACACTCAATATTCAACTTAAGGGAAATTTACCCAAGATTCTCTCTCTCTCTTACTTTAACATGGTATCAGAGATAGGGCTATTTCCCTTCCAATAAAATTTTTAACGCTTCTGCGTTCTTTTGTCAAATTTTGGCCTTGTTGCTTTGCAGTCGTTTAAAGGCAAGAGTTCGAGAGGAACCGGATCTCAGATCTACGTCGTTATACTCCGGATCAAAGCTTGGTCTTTGACCCCGAGATTTGAGCGATTGTTTTCCTTGGTGAAACAATCCCTCCGGCTATTATTTCCTTGGTGAAATAATACCCATTATACTACGTAGATCCGACCGGATCTAGATCTAGCGGTGGTCCACGGATAGACCCCGACGCAGGCAAACAACCCACGCAAGCGAGCGGCCGCAAAACAGGAGCTCGCGAGTTGTTCGAAAAACAAGAGAAAAAGTCAGAGCTAAGACTGTCTCTCGGTCTTAAATTAACGGCATCGTCGTTTCAAGCCGTCTCTCGGCCTCAAACGAACGACATTGCCGTTTCGTAGTCAGTAACTGCATCTCGACGTCTTAACATTGCCGTTATGGCTCCTTCAGAGAAGATTCCCAAACCACCTTTGCCCCTCAATGATCAAAGTGACTGGGCAGGGTGGTCCACAATTGTCACCAATGCCTTGCGTGGCGCTGGTTTGCTTGATCATCTCACCAGTACGGGACCAGTTCCACCGTCCATCAACACTGTTACTTCATCCAGTACTATTGCCTCTGGCAGTGGTGATGTCGATCTTCAGACTGCTCGTGCTCTCTATGTCAAGGAGAGTTCAGATTGGCAATTACAGGAATTTCGTGTCATGGATTATCTCACTCGATGTGTTGGCTCTGGTCTCACTGTCGAGATTGGCTCGCTTCCCTCTGCCCGGGTCATGTGGACTCATCTCACTGAGCGTTTCACTGAGTGCTCGGGTGCACGGGAGGCATATCTTCTGCAACGCATTGCTCTACAACGCAAAGGTAGTTCATCTCTACAGTCCCATTTTGGACAAATGCAAGCTTTTTGGACAGAGTTACGCTCCATGCTTCCTGGACGTAATTCCACATATGAAGACTGGCTAGCCTGGTACGAACGACATGAGGTGCATCAACTGTTTTAGTCCCTTCCTGAATATTCAACTATGGCTGATCAACTACTTCATCAGCCTCAATTTCCGACTTTGGCCTCAGTTATGGGAGCTCTCACTGCTTATGAGACCCGACAGCAGACATCACGACTTAATTTGTCAACAGATACTCCTACCTCTTCACTCGAGACTATTTTGTCTGTATCTATCACTGCTCTTGTTATGAATCATACTTCTCCACAGGCTCCCTCTCTACAGGCTCGATCTAAACTCTCTTGCAAATATTACAAGAAGGAAGGACACCGCATTGAGACATGCTTCAAGCTTCATCCTGAGTTACGTTCCTCAGGTACTGGTCGTGGTCGGCGACCTCCTCAGTCTCAACCCTCTCGTACACCGGGATTGTTGGCCAATACTATACCTTCTACTACTTCAGACTCTACTATTCAAGCTATTGAAAGTCTTCGTCGTCAACTTGATGCTTTTCAACATATCACCTCTACATCCGCCGGACAACTCTCTGGTATGCATTTTGCTGGTTCTTCAGCTAATCCTTCGGTCTCTGGTATGAATGATCTTTGGATTTTTGACTCTGGTTGTTCCTTTCATATGACTTGTAATGCCTCATTTTTATCCTCTGTCTTTACTTCATCCTCTCTTCCTCCTATCTACACGGCTGCTGGACAACCATTGTCCATTACTCAGTATGGCTCTATTACCCCACAAAATGATCCATCTGGTCGTCTAACACTTGGTCCCGTTTATGTGGCTCCACGGTTGTGCTTGAATTTAATTTCTATTAGCTCTTTATGCATGGCGGGCCTGTTTGTCTCATTTTCTTCTGATACTTGTATTGTGCAGGATCCACAGACGGGCAAGACGGTTAGGGTGGGGTCGTAGGAGGCATAAACTGTATTTTCTAGAATATCTTCACCTTCCAGAGTCCATACATCCACGTTCTCTTGTTGCTTCTCTTCGTTCGTCAAAACTCTCTACCTTGCTTCCTGCCAATTTATGGCATAGACGACTTGGTCATGTGTCTAATAAAAGGCTGGAGAGTCTTATTCAGTCTGGAGTACTTGGTCCTGTATCATCTAGTTCTAGTATTGAGTCATGTACTGGTTGCAAATTGGCTAAATTCACTGCTTTACCATTTAAAATGTGTACATCCGTATCCACTTCCTTATTTGATTTAGTACATTCTGATATTTGGGGGCCAGCTCCTTTGCCTTCTTCATCTGGCTACTTATATTATGTTAGCTTTATCGACGATTTCTCTCGTTTTACATGGGTTTACCTACTTAAGAATCGTTCTGACGTACTTACTGCTTATCAAGCTTTCACTGCTATGATTTTTACTCAATGGCAATCTCGTATTAAAGTTTTTCGTTCTGATTGTGCCAAAGAGTACCTATCATCTACCATGCGCTCTATCATGTCCTCTCATGGGACTATCTTTCAACAGTCATGTCCCTACACTCATGAGCAAAATGGTGTTGCTGAACGCAAACATCGTCATATCCTCGATACTGCCCGATCAATGCTCATTTCTTACTCTGTTCCTCGTCGTTTCTGGGCTGAGGCTATTCTCACCGCGACTCATGCCATTAATATCACTCCATCTAGCTCTCTTTCCGGTGCTACTCCTTATAGTCGTGTTTATACTCATCCTCCCCGTTATGATCTAGTTCGCGTTTTTGGTTGTCGATGTTTTGTTCTTCTGCCATCTCACGAACGTGATAAATTGTCTCACAGAGCTGTTTCTTGTGTTTATTTAGGAATTAGTTCAGAACATCGAGGTTATCGTTGTTATGATCCCGCAACTCGTCGAGTTCATATATCTCGTCATGTTCAGTTCGAAGAGGATTCTCCATATTATTCTGCTTCTGATGACTTTAATTTCCTCCACTCTACTGATCATGCTTCCCCGTCAACTGCATCACCCACTTTTTCACCTCAATTTTCCTTTCGAGATCTCCCTGACATCTCTCCCTCTCCTTCTGCTGACTCTTCCTCGCCCGAGTCTTCTCTTACACCATCTAATCCATATCTCGTGGACACAACTCTCACTCTAGAAAATACTGTTGATCTCCACACACCTGCGCCAGCATCTCCCCCGCCTGAGGTTCCTCTTGCTCTTCGTCGAGGCAAACGCCCACATGTCATGCCTGCCCGGTATGCTTCTGTTACTTCTTATTCACCTATCTTTCATAACTTTCTTGCTGCCATTCATACTATTGTTGAGCCAAAGTCCTTCCAAGAGGCAGTTCAAATTCCAGAGTGGCGACAGGCTATGGCTGAGGAATTTCAAGCCTTTCAGCAAACTCATACCTGGGATGTTGTTCCCTGTCCTCCTGGGATCTCTCTTGTTGGCAGTAAATGGGTTTATAAGGTCAAGTTTCGTCCTGATGGCACCATTGAACGTCGAAAAGCTCGTTTAGTGGCTCGAGGTTTTACTCAGCAACAAGGTATTGATTATGAGGAGACCTTTGCTCCTGTTGCTCAGATGCCCACTGTTCGTACTCTCCTTGCGGTCGCTGCTGCTCATCGTTGGCCTTTATACCAGATGGATGTCAAAAATGCTTTTCTTCATGGCTCTTTATCAGAGACCGTATATATGCAACCGCCTCCAGGGTCAAATATTCCTTCGGGACATGTATGTCTCCTTCGCCGTGCTGTTTATGGTCTTAAGCAGGCACCCCGCGCTTGGTTTGAGTGTTTTCGCGATGTCGTGCTCAAAGCGGGCTTTATAGAAAGTCATCAAGATGCTTCTCTGTTTGTTCGCACTACATCGCGTGGCAGAGTTTTATTACTCATCTATGTAGATGATATGATCATTACAGGTGATGATATGGCAGGTATACAATACGCAAAATCTCAGTTGCAACAACAGTTCCACATGAAGGATCTTGGATCTCTTCGGTATTTTCTTGGTCTAGAAATTTCTCAAGGCCCCCGGGGTGTATTACTGTCTCAACAGAAGTATCTTTCAGATATTCTAAATCAAGCTGAGCTAACTGATAATGCAACTGTCGATACTCCACTCCAGCAGAATGTCAAACTTTGCTCCACTGACGGTGAACCTCTATCTGATCCTACCCGATATCGACATCTTGTTGGTCAGTTGGTCTATTTGTGCATCTCTCGACCAGATATCTCTCATGCTGTTGGTATTGTCAGTTAATTTGTTAGTGCCCCACGTTCTGTACACTATGCTGTCTTATTACGG
>BQKN01053868.1:0-21182 GCA_022839385.1 Asparagus kiusianus | reverse complement strand
TCGACTCTCTTCAATAGAGCGATAAGCCCTCAAAATTGTCCTGATCGTAATATTCCCCTTACCAAGTCAGAACTATATTTCTGACACTTATGGACTTCTTTCAGTGTTTAACACCAAAATAACACAGGAAGGATTCTGCTTTGCAACTCGATTACGGGAGAATAATCAAATATTTATCCCTAACAGTTGAAAATTTTCTAGAGTTATCTTACGACAGAAAATTTCTGAGTATTCTTTGTAATTTGTTGTCTAAAACCAAAACATGATAAATGCAAAGAACACTAAAAGATCAATATCACTTTTTATTCAAAAGCCAAAAGAAAGTGATACAAGACAAACTTGTTCTTGTCAGAAGAACATTACAAAAACCAAGTTCACTCGTGCATCAAATCAAAACTTGCGAGTTGAGTCTTGAGCTCAGCTAATTCTTCCTCGTGAGTAGCCCGCACCATAGCTTCAGCCTTGGCCCGGAGTTCATCCGCACTTGGTACGATGATGGCCACCACCTTGTTCCTGGCCTCCTCTAGGGCTAAAGCCTGCGAATGATATTCCAAAGCACCGTTTGCATCCTGGGTACTGAGGATATTGACAACATTTTCTTCGCGAGAAACTTCAGCCTTTAAGCGTAAGACTTCAGCCTCGGCTTCAACAAGTCTATCGCGGAGCGAATTCAGAGAAGTAGTCGAGCGTTCTAGTTCTTCTCGCTTCTGAATGTTACGCTCACGAAGCTCCGCAACCTGGTGCTCTTTTTCAGCTAAGTCCCGCTCCAGTGACTCCCGTTGTATCACTTCGGCAACTTGAAGATTAGCCAGAGTTGAAACAATTTGCGGCTGGAGGTCACTATGACCCATGGTCTCGAAGCGTTGTAATTTCTCCTCCAAACGGAGGATGATTTCTGAGCAGCGCTCGAACTATTGAAGTTCGCCCACACACTTGACCCCGTTCAAGCCCACTTCCAGAAGAGGTCGAAAGGAATTCAAAGTCCCTTGACCATTCATCAGGGACTCAACCACCATCTTCGCAAGAGTGTTTAGATACACCAAAGAGATTTGAAGGAACTTAGGTGCATTAGCAAGCCTGACAGTCGCACCTGAAGATACCCCTTCAGCAGCTGAGGTTGGTGCGTTAAGACGATGGCTAGTAGGCGATCCAGGTGCCGAAGCTGCAGAAGCAATCAAAATATTCAGTTGCGAAGGACTTGAAGTCAAAGCCATCAATGCCTTCGCCTGAGAGGAGCTTTGCCCAGCCTCTGTTGGGGTAAGCGAGATCTTCATCACCGCTTTTGGTGAAGTGGCCACCACAGAAGAGTCATGTAAGGTTTGCTCCGGCAAAGGAGCCGATACCTGCACGACCGGCTGCTCTGGAGGAGGAGTCGCTGCAGTGGTTTCAGGCAATGTAGCAGGCGGAGCAGTTACCTTGGGTGAGCCAGGTAGATGTTGCTCTTGTGGAGGAATCGACGCTGGCACAAGTTCTTTCTCTAAAGGAGCAGCCGAAGTAGTCCCAGGGGTTGGCGAACCTGCACGAAAAAACGGTCGGAATGCGGAAAAAGCGTGCGGGATAAGTCGAAACAAACTAAACTTACCGGTGAGATAAAAAGGCGTATAACCAGATGCCTTATCAGACAGAGCCTTGGGAGCATCATCAAAAAGAGTTATGTCTTCCATTGAATCGCGCTCCTCATCTTCTACGTCATCAACCGGTAAGTTGCCAACTTCAGCGTCCTCATCATCTTTCTCTTCGTCAGCTTCACCACCGATCGAGGAGCCTTCATAGTCAACTCGTTCCTCATCTTCTTGAGTAGCTGAAGATCCAGGAAGACTTGTGCCAACAGCTGGTTTATTCATAAGTCCTGTTGTAGGACTAGGAATTAAGTCACCGGCTTGTGACATTAAGGCTGAAGGGGAAGGAGATGGATTCTCTTCGATATTCCTCTGCTCCAAGACTGGAGACTTAGGGAGGTCCATCACTGGAGCAGATTCTGCATCTGCAGCCATTAACTTGTCCTCCTCGTCCTCAGGGGGATGATAAGAAGAAGCTTCGCCGGATAGGGCTGGCCCCTGGGAGCGAAGTCCAGTTCTATGTGGCAGGCCCGCCACAGATGACTCCTGTTGTTCTTCATCCACAGCAGCCCGGATGGCCTCAGCCATCAACTTGGGTTTTTGTTAGCCTTCGGGAGGTGGATCAATCAGCAACTTTCGACGAATCTGTTTGTCATATTTGCCGGTTTCATCCGCAGAGAGTTTTCTCTTCCCAGTTGCTCTAGTCACGGAGAGATTAACCGCTCGTTGCTCTTCCGGCTGAACAAGCTCAACTCCTTGTTCCTCTTCCTGCCCAGCAGGCTGGTTCTCAACGGCTAAGAACTCATCAATCCCTCTCAAACGGGACGTCTTTGACCCCCTCCTCAAGGAATACATGTGCCTAATCTCTTTCAGGCACGATGAATTTATGTTATAATTGGGAATCTGAGACGCTGCGTGATACCAATTACAGAAGCCTATGGAGGTGTAGGAGTTGGCAGTTTTGTGGGGAAGCCTGAAAACGGCCTTGGTACAACCTGCTACAGAATGATACCAGGCCCTAGCTCCTTCATACAAGTTGCCCACAACCGATAGTTGAGGACGAGGGTTACCGACGTACACTTGGTCGTACCCAAATTGCCGAGCAAACCTATAAGGTTGGTAAGGCTCGACAAAGCAGTTGACGCCTTGCCGGAAGACTAAGTAGTCTGGCCTAATGGAGAGAAGCCAATGGAAAACACCTCCGTTGAGCTGAGTGAATCCATTAGGGCCTGCTACGTCTTGATATTCCGCACCGTAGATACCGCCCTCAAAATCAGGGAAACATCGGTAGATATGGAAGTTGGTATCTCGCGCCAAGATTTGGCGAATCCTAACCATGTATCCCCCTTCCCATTTCGCAGACTCTAATCTCTGCACGAATGGGATGAATGAATCTCCTGGGGCAGAGGCTGCACTCATCAACGAAGGGCAGTGTAGCACGTACCAAGCCATCAAATAGGTATATGGCATTGGCACCCTAGGATTAGGAGTCTTGAAAGTCTTGCGACCCTCGGACTCTATCTCTGTAGTATCAACGAAGTCCGAAGTCAACTCCCGCAATCCGAATTGTAGACAACCCACCATAGCACTGAGAAGGCTCACAGGCCTCCCATGGGCTAGAAGGACGGTGGGGTAAATCACCTCAATAGCGAGAGCATCGATCGGCTTGGTCGGGACGACGCACCGCTTGAGCCACAGCATCAAATACCCAGCCAAAAGCGCCGTATCAGAGATAGGGAGCAGAGCTTGGTAATGGAAACTCTCGAATTCCGTATGGGTTGGGAATAGATATTCCGCCCAAGACACTTGGCCTCATTTGTGTAGTGGGAGGTAGCATCGTCAATCCTAGCCTGAACCTCCTCTAAAGTGCTTGCAGGCAATCGGGTCACTAAGCCTCCCTTATTGCCCAAGTTCTGGAATAGATATTCCGCCCAAGACACCTGTTTAATGCCGCTTCTGCGGGCCCCCGTTAGCTGCATACAGATGTGGAAGTGACACATGACTTCCCATAAAGTGTCGTAAATTTTGGGGCTGGCCTTCTTTAAAAGTTGAAGTTCTGCCGATCCCGGAACAAATTCTTCATACGGCAAATCTCCAAGAAGAAGACCCGAGACTTCGTGCATCTCATGAAGAGCGAAGCCTAATTCCCCCACAGGGGTGAAGAAAGTGCAAGTATCAGGATTATACTTCTCCAGTATAGAGAAAAAGTGAAAGTGACTCTGGACCATTCTGAATTTAGTGGCCCGCACAAGAACTTTCAAACCAGCCTGGGAGAGGGGCGCATCCAATTCGTCCAAAACAAATTTGGTCATCCGGGTCCACCACCCTGACACTGGAGAATGAACCCAGCCAGGAGTTCTGAATCCTTGCGCGGGAAACTCCCCTTTCTTCTCTACAAATCTCCTAACAAAAGTCCTCGCGGGACTAGCCACTTCGCCAAGGGGATACTCCTTAGCAAATAAACCTAGTCGCAAAGCAGTCACTTGTCGACCATAACCTGCCGAGCGGACCCCATGGAAAGTCAAAGTTCCAAGAGCAACTCCGTCTTGATCCTTAACCAAGGGCCAATCCATGTGTCTCGGGACGGATGCACACTGGAAATAAGATATAGGGAACATTCTCTCCATGTTGGATAAGAAAAGGTTACGGTCTCCAACTTTCCGCAGCCACTTATAGTTCCCGTCATAAGCGGTGTCGGCGTCAAAGTCAACGAAGTCCCCGAAAAAGTATCCAGGTTTGGCTATTGGCTTACGGTTCGTGTGCTCAAACTTAGCGTCCGTAACCAATGTCCTAAGAGTTTCGGGAGAAGCTTTTGTGACTAATTCCGCGCGACTCTTATCCCTAATTCTGAAGACTGGGAGTTCTAGGCGCGAGTTGAATGTCATGTTCATGTCCATGCCACCTACATGTGCAAAATGGTGGCGAAAAAGAAGAGGTTCGCTGGTATGACGCACTGCAAAACGAAGAAAAAATTAGCTAAGTCAAAAGCAAAGCCCAGACGCGAAGGTCGACACCCGCGTCAACTAAGTTCAAACGCGAAGGTCGAACCTCGCGTCAGAAAAGTCAGACGCAAAGGTCGAACCTCGCGTCAGAAAAGTCAGATGCAAAGGTCGAACCTCGCGTTAGAAAAGTCAGACGCGAAGGTCGAACCTCGCGTCAGAAAAGTCAGACACGAAGGTCGAACCTCGCGTCAGAAAAGTCAGACGCGAAGGTCGAATCTCGCGTCAGAAAAGTCAGACGCGAAGGTCGAATCTCTCGTCAGAAAAGTCAGACGCGAAGGTCGAACCTCGCGTCAGAAAATTCAGACGCGTAGGTCGACCCTCGCGTCAGGAATCTGAGACGCGAAGGTCGAACCTCTCGTCAAAAATACCAAACGACGGAGTCCAGCCCCGCGTCATCTGAAACGAGTTTCCTCGTTGGATCCAAAGATCAAAACTTGCCGAAGCAAGTTCAACGACCACGAAGGCCATACTTACCACCGATCAAAGGAAGGTGAGGCGGCATGTTCGCCTGAGCGGCAGCGCCGCCGGCCGGCGCTGATGATGCCGACTCTCGAGCCGTAGCGGCGTCAGATCGGGAAGAACGAGGAGCGTCCCGCTTGGGTGCCATGAGATCTCGTTGGAGGGGAAGAACAGTTCTTCGCCGGAGAAGAGAACGAAGATTTTCGTTGGAATTTCAAGAAGAGTCGAATGACTCTGATTTGACCTAAAGCGGTCTATTTATAGACAGCTGGACAGGCTGTCAAATCGTAACGAACGGGATTCGAGGTCAGAATCCCGCCCGAACCGACCCTCGCGTTCGGGTCGGTTGAAATTCCCAAACGCTGAGCTCACCTACGCGTTCTAATTCTCAAATGCATAATTTGTTTATGCATTGGATTACTATAATGGCAGCTCTTCAACTACCAAGGCTATGATACGGCCCCAGATAAATAAGAGCTAGCAGCAATCATCAAGGCGACCAAAGCCGAGGAGAAATAGGCGACTCCGCAGGGGAGTCTATTGAAGAAGCACAGATAGATTACAGTCAACAATATTGAAATTATCTGGCTCGATCAGACGAGGTGAGTAATCAGTTCACTAGATTTTGGGATCCAAAGTATTCCGAAAATTCGTCTCAGTCAACCGTGAACTTTCGAAAACTTTGGAGAGGGTTCTGTAGGCTGTCTAAAAATCACAATGGATAGCTGATTAAAACAAGCCCTGATAACGGAAGTCACAATCAAACGACTTCCATGATCACCGCAAACACGACCTCATTTCTGAGATGATTGATCTTGATGGCTGCGACAACAGCATGACTAATAGAGATGCTGATGAGCAGTGTAATGATTTTAGAAATAAAAGGTTGGACTTAGTTGGTGAATTGCTTGGTAGAGAGTTGTGGGCAAATATTCGTCTAAAAGACACTATGGATGTTGATTCCCGTCTAAGCTCCTACAACGAAAGCTACAATCAAATAGCTTTCGGGTCGATAAACGAAGAAACTGCAAATGGAGGCCTTTTCACATAGATCGAGAAGAGCTACAATTCGACGATACTTCCGATAACTGATGGAAACTCTATTCAGCAGTCTTCACAATCTACAGTGAAGGTTACAATTTGACGACTTTCACACTCCACCACAGCTAAAGCGAGGATTACAGAACAACGGTCTTTGCAACACCTTACAGAAGAAGTTACAAGTCAACAAACTCCTTCTAAAACGCGGAAGTCATCCCCGCGTCACAAATATGGAAGTGCAGGCGACCCCCACGTTTCCAAGTCACAACTCAACGTGAGCGACCCTCGCGTTCATAAGGGTTCAACTCATACCGACCCCCGCGTTTTCAAGCAAGGAACAAATCAAAACGCGAGCGACCCTCGCGTTCATCAATGTTCAGCTAACACCGACCCTCGCGTCACAATTCTAAGACACGAAGTTGGGTTCTGAACGCCAGAGTGGGCGTTTGACTTGTTCAAACACAAGTCGAACGGTTCCAGAACCGTTTATCCCACGTTCTGAGGGATTTTCGCCCACGTAGGAGCGGATATAGGGGTCAGTTACAACCCCTTATCCCCATATAAAACTCAACAAACTCGACTGAGTTAAGAGAGAGCAGGCTGGCTCGTGAGGGGTTGAAGAGTGGAATCAGGAGTTAGCAGCTGAAGGAAACTCTAGAGGATCTCAACCACCCTGGTTCGGTGATTCAGCAACCGCAGCAAAATCCTTAGAGATAGGATTTTCGAATCGATCTCAGAAGATCAAATCTGAGAAGATTCTTCAACAACAGAATACAGCTTGATCATTAACCAAATTTTCGGTTCTAACAACTCTATCTACAGAGTTTAAACTCGTTCAGAGTTCTTAAACTCATTAAAGAGTTACGTATAAAACTTCCTATAGAAGTTCATCGTTCCCACGAGATAAGAGACGGTCGGATCGTCAACGGAGAGCAAGTTCGACGCAAGCAATCGAAGGAGGCACTCCATCGCTACCAAGAAGAACCCAATTTTAAACAAAGGAGAAAACCAGATTCGTTTTCTTCTCTTTTGTAATCAAGTTGTAACCGAGATCAAAGGAATCAAAGTCAAATTTTCTTTATTCTCTTCTTTACGATTTTTCCAACAAACACTCATACACGTTGCTGTTTAGTCTTTTCACAGGAGAAAGACGAAGTCTACGTATTCAATATCGTAGCACTAAAAGGGTTAACTCTTTTAGCTTAACGTTACATGCGGAACGGATTTAGACAATCCGCATGCTAGCCCGACTCAAACGGTAGTCGGTAAAGGCTCATCAAATCCGTTGATGGCTGAGAATTTGCCAAAAATTCTATGGATACGAGTCATTGACGCATCGATTCTATAGATTGGTCTCGTGACTCAAGTATTTGCCACGCTCCAATACCTTAAGAGCTTAAACTGTGTATACTCCATAAGACGTACGAGTATAAACTGTGTCAGACGTCGAACAATACGTCGCAATGAAGCCTGGACGCCGGACAACGCGTCGCAATGGAGCTCAAACGCCGGACAACGCCGTCAATCGATGATCAGTTCTATGTTGAAGCAACCAACTCGAGCTAAAAAGTCAAGAAATCAAGAATCGACTTCAAGTTCAAAATTTCGACAACGGTCAGACAATAAATGCAGCACCGGAATCCTTACAGACGTTCGACAAAGCACCGAATAGCCTGAAGGAATTGAAGAAATCCAGAACAGAAGCCATTCCAAAGTCCTGTTACACTGACTAAAGGTTGGGACAATCACATCCAAAGTATTCCAGACTCTTCTATAAAAGAACGAGACTGAAATACTTTGGAGGGGGTATCTGTAGGCGTATAAAATTGCCTATAGGTCCCTTCACACAGCTCGACATGAGGAATCGACAAATCAACAAACCATCGAGTGACGAGGCGACGAGGTCAACAAATTGCACGCGATCAACAGAATGCATTCGTGTGCGGAATCAATCCAACAGGTTCGGGGAGTCAATGAGTCGTCCAACCAAGAACGGACTCGGATGAATCGCGATCGAATCAAGATCAGCTTCGGACTCGAACTCAGAAGTGGATTTACTGCCAAATCGGGAATTAAGTCAACAAATCGATTCCAGACCAAGTCAACCACAAACCCGAATCACGGACAAAGTAACAACCGAACGACGGAACCCAAAACACCCAGGGGGACTCGGCCGAAACCGAGCCACCCCAGGGTGGCTCGGCTCTGCCGAGCCACCTCAGGGTGGCTCGACATGAGCCGAGCCACCTTGAGGTGGCCGGCCACCCTTGGCCCGGGGCACAGTTTCGTTTGCCTATAAATAGGCTAGGGCGTTGTTCATTTGAGAGGTTGGAATTTTTGGAGAGAGGCGAAGCCCTACAGGATTCGAAGCTCCAAACTTAAAAAGATTCAAACTTTGGGATGTCAAGGACTTGTTCATCCAGATCTGGTGCTCGGCGATCGTCAACGCCAAATAAGGCAGGTGTTCGAGAGGACCGGATCTCAGATCTACGTTGCTACACTCCGGATCAAAGCTTGGTCTTTGATCCCGAGATTTGAGCGATTGTTTCCTTGGTGAAACAATCCCTCCGGCTATTATTTCCTTGGTGAAATAATACCCGTTATACTGCGTAGATCCGACCGGATCTAGATCTTGCGGTGGTCCACAGATAAACCCCGGCGCAGGCAAACAACCCACGCAAGCGAGCGACCGCAAAACAGGAGCTCGTGATTTGTTCGACAAACAAGAGAAAAAGTTGTAATCTTTCTTTTCTGTTCTTTTGATTTTCATTGTAACTGGATCTTATAAAAAGACCGGATCTTTGTAACCGATAAACAGTTATTGAGAGTGCAAAGGAATCAATGAAGAAAGACACGATTTTTCCCGCGAACAACATGCCCGCAACATGTCCTCCAACATCTGATTCACCCTCTCCGTCTGGCCATCCGTCTGGGGGTGGAATACACTGCTCTAAGATAGTGTGCTGCCAAATGAGTCCTGAAAACTCCTCCAAAAATGTGAAGTGAACACCGATCCTCGATCCGACACGATCGTGTCCGATACTCCGTGAAGTCGAACTATCTCCCGAATGAAGATCCTCGCATAAGTCTCAGCTGTATAAGTGGTCCTCACCGGAATGAAATGGGCTGACTTCGTCAATCGGTCCACTATTACCCAAACCGAATCATTCCCCTTCTTCGACTTCGGCAACCCCACAATAAAATCCATAGAGATGTCTGCCCACTTCCACTCTGGAATGGGTAAAGGCTGAAGTGTCCCCGCCGGTCTCTGATGCTCTGGCTTCACCTGCTGACAGGTAAAACATCTAGCCACATAATCTGCAATCTCTCTCCGCATACCACTCCACCAGAATCGCCTCTTCAGGTCCTTGTACATCTTGGTAGTCCCTGGATGTACTGTGTACCGGGTACGGTGCGCCTCATCAAATAACTCTTTCTTCAGCTCTGCACTGGCTGGCATAACCAATCTACCCTTCATCCGTAGACCTCCATCCTTTCCAATGGTCCAATCAGTCTTAGGCTCCTTGGAAATCTCCTCCTTTCGGATTTGAATCCAAGAGTCTCCCAACTAAGCTCTGACAACCCTGTCACTCCAAGATGGCTGCACTGACATAGCTCCCAAGAATGCACTGGTTCCTCCAATCTCGGGTCTAAAATCAAACTGGCTCAGAGTGGTAAGGTCTCTATACAATGAACACCTCAAAGCCGCAACCCGATGTCGACGCTTCCTACTCAACGCATCTGCTACGACGTTCGCCTTCCCCGGGTGATACTGGATCGCGAACTCGTAATCCTTGATGAACTCAATCCACCTCCTCTGCCTCTGATTGAGTTCCTTCTGAGAAAAAAGATACTTCAGACTCTGATGGTCTGTGAACAGCTCAAACTGTACTCCATACAAGTAGTGCCTCCATGACTTCAGTGCAAACACCACTGCTGCTAACTCCAAGTCATGAGTCGGGTAGTTCTGCTTATGCACCTTCAACTGCCGTGAGATATAGGCTACTACCCTTTGAGTCTGCATCAATACGCCTCCTAAGCCTGCCAACGACGCATCTGTATACACAACGAATGTCCTGTCGCTGCTCGGAATGGTCAGAACTGGCGCTGTAGTCAGCTTAGCCTTCAAAATATCAAAGGCCTCCTGGCACTCCCTGCTCCATATGAACTGTACACCCTTCTTCGTAAGGCATGTAATCGGCGTCACAATCTTCGAGAAGTCCTGAATGAACTTCCTGTAATATCCAGCTAAACTCAAAAAGCTGCGGATCTCTAACACCGTCTTTGGTGGCTCCCAATCAAGAACTGTCGTGACCTTAGCCGGGTCCACTGCTATACCCTCTCTACTGATGACGTGGCCAAGAAATCTGACTTCTGAAAGCTAAAACTCACACTTGCTAAACTTAGCATACAACTGGTGCTCCTGAAGGGTCCTCAACGCTATCCGTAGATGCTCCTCATGATCTGCCTCCGATCTCGAGTAAATAAGAATATCGTCGATGAACACGATCACAAACTGATCTAAGAAGGGACTGAAAACCCGGTTCATCAAATCCATGAATACCACGGGTGCATTGGTCAACCTAAATGGCATGACCAAGAACTTAAAAGATCCATATCGAGTAAGAAAAGCGGTCTTGGGAACATCCATCTCCCGAACCTGCAACTGATGATAGCCAGAACGAAGATCAATCTTCGAGAAATACTATGCTCCCTGCAACTGGTCAAACAAGTCATCAATCCTAGGTAGTGGGTACCTATTCCGGATAGTGACCTTGTTTAACTCTCTATAGTCTATGCATAACCTCATACTACCATCCTTCTTCTTCACGAAGAGGACCGGCGCGCCCCACGGAGAATGACTCCGACGAATAAAACCCTGAGCTAACAACTCGTCTAACTGGGTCTGCAGCTCTCTCATCTCAGCTGGTGCCATGCGATAGGGTGCGCGGGATATCGGGGCTGTGCCTGGCTGCAACTCAATACAGAACTCGACCTCTCTCACAGGAGGTAACCCAGGTATGTCCTGAAAGACATCCTGATAATCTGAGACAACTCTAGTCTCCAATAGCTCGGCTCCCTGATCCCGTCGCATCACCTCCTCGATGTACGCCAAAAATGACTCCGCTAATCGGTTGCCCTGAGAGGTAGCTACAATCATCTCAGACCCATCGGACGCTCGTAGCTTGACTGTCTTCGCAAAGCAGTCAATACTAATATGGTAGGAAGACAACCAATCCATACCAAGGATAACATCGAACTCGGACATATGCAACACTATCAAATCCACTATGAACTCCGACTCGTCTAGACTGACGGTACACCTCCTACAAACGCTCTCCAGAAGCGATACCTCACCTAAAGGGGTGGAAACAGATAGAGGGGTGTCTAGGGGCTGAGCTACGAGCTGGAGTCTAGTCATAAATGCATGTGAGATGAATGAATGCGAAGCTCCCGAATCGAAAAGAATACGGGCGGGAAGAGAGTTCACAAAGAACGTATCCTCCACTACAGCTCCGCTGGCGCCATGATCACGAGGAACCACTGCATATACCCTGCCCGTGGCTGAAGACTGCTCTGCTGATGGTGCTGGAGAATAGGGGATAATCTGTCCCTGAGGAACATCCTGAACTGCCCGAATCTGTCCCTCAGTCCTCTGAGTTGCTGGCGGTGCCTCAAGCCTGTTCTGCTGGCCCTGACCTCTGCCCTGCTGGCGCTGCTGCTGCTGCTGGTTCGGACCTTTGCCCTGCTGTGCTCTTGCCGGTGCGCTACGGCACTCAGATGCCTTATGTCCGACCTTGTGACAGTTAAAACAAGATCCCTGGAACTTACGCTGCTGATGCGCTCTCTGCTCCTGCTGGGGTCCCCTTTTATAAGGGCCCTGATGCTGCTGCTGATGTCCAGAAAAGCCTCTCTTGTTCTTGCCCTTGTCGCTGCCCTGTCCTGTCTTGGCCTTCCCTTCCTTGTCCTTCTGGAACATAGTAGTCTCAATCTCCTGAGAAGTGGCAGCCTCAGCTACCTCCCTGACTGAATAAAATCTCCTCGACATGAGGTACCGTCGGAGATTAGGGCGAAGCCCAGCTAAGAACATCTGAGCCTGACGCTCTCCTGTCTGCCACATGCCCGTGAAATGCAATAGCTCCATGAACCGGCTCTCAAAATCAGCCACTGACATGTCCCCCTGAGTCAATCGGGACAACTCCAGCTCCTTCCTAGTCCGTGCTGCAGAAGAAATGTACTGCCCATCGAAGAAATACATAAAGTCCTCCCATGTGAGGGTCAGCCTCTGCTCTGGAGTGAACTAGAGTCGGTACCACCTCCCGGCATCTCCCTTCAAGCTGTAGGATGCCAGTCTCTGCTTCTGGACTGAATCTACACCGAGTATATCGAGAATGTTGCTCACATCCTCCTTCCACTTATGGGCTGCAAGAGGGTCGGGTGACCCCTAGAACTCCGGTGCCCTCATCTTCTGGTACCTCTCCACCATACGGAGCCAAGTCTCCTGCTCCGTGGCCCTGTCTGGTACTACTAAAGGAATGGCTGCAGGCGTGGCCTCTGGGGGTCTCTCTCTAACAGGAACGGCCGGTATCCCCTGCTGCTGAGCTACTGGTGGTGGTGGTGGTGGTGGCGGTGTCGGTGGTGCTATATGAGTCGTCACCAACTCCTCAATAGCTGTCATTCGAGCTATAAGAGGGGCCATAAGGTCCACCAGATACTGAGGAGCCTGATGCGGCTCGGGTGGAGTCTGCTGGGGCTCGGACTGAGCTGGCTGCTGCTCAGGTGGAGTCTGCTGTGACTCTGCCTGGCTAGCTCTCCTGGTACGGGGTCTACCTCGTCCTGCCATCTCTCTCCTGATGGTAACAAAAATAAAATTCATGAGTCAAAATAGACCTTTATAAATAGCGTATCGTATTGAAATTTTCACAACATATAGTATTCACACAAATACTTTGAATCTATATAAAATAGTTGTCATAAAAAAAATTCTCAAATTTTGAGATATACACATATATCATCCTCACTCATACTAGGAAATCCTTTCGGACTCTATACATGAATCCTAAGAAACTCTATCCTAGCTCCACAACTCGACACAGGATGATCCTAAGGATACTGGAACTAGAGCTCTGATACCAACTGTGACGCCTCTGGGTTCACACAAGGCTGCAGTCCAAGGTGAAACCAAGAATGTCAAACCTGCCATGCACCACACCGTGCAATAACATGTTTCACCATCACAATTAACATCTATCTAGTAGAATCAATAACAGGTGTAGGTACAAAAGCAAGTAAAAGTTAATACACGAAGGGCTGATGAAATGATAGTGATCGAATAAACATCTCATCATCCAACAAATGGAAGTACATAGTCATAACCAAATATAGAAACTGGAGTAGTCAATAAGTCTCAAATACAAACGTCTGACAAGAACAAATAAGGCACTTAGCCTTTACAAATTCTAGAATAATACCCTCAAATGTCTAACCACACTACAGTGGAGCTCAAGAAAATACTACAAAATCAGAAAGTAAGCTGAACACTAAAGTGGTCCGCTCTCAACCTGTGACACTCCGTGCTCCTGGCTCGTGACCTGAAAGGGGGAGGGACAACGAGCGTCAAAGCGCTAGCGAGTAACATCACAACCAACCCCAAGGGAAAAGGGCTCGTTGTTTATGAAAATACGGATAATATATAATAGATCTAAAATCATTGATCTCACTAAAGAGGGTTTTAGTATTTAGAAGTTTACAACACGAGAATAGGTACGTCGAGCGAAATAATCCAAACAAGGAAACCCTCATGTATATACCTTATATCTCAAATTAATAAACTCCTAAACACTAAACCCAAGGTTCTAGTACAGTAACAAAATAGAAGAACTACAACAGACACCAGAGCAAAATTTACAGTGCTGTGACATAACCAACATGAATATCATGTTGGTTCTTGCATGAATACCATGTCTAACATAAGTGTCAAAACCAAATTTCTACATAATTATCATGTCATGATCTGCTATATAATAGTCACATGCAGGGTTAAGAACTGTATCCGAAATATGAAACATAAATTCCAGTTTTCCATCTCATGGAATAAGCGGCAATTGTCCAACACGAGGACTGAGAGGGATTATAGTCCAACACGAGGACTTCTATGGATTATAGTCCAACACGAGGACTGTAGAAGTAGTAAAAGATCGCTACAATGCATGTAATAAAATTTACTTATCCAATTTCATAACCAAATTAGTGGATATGTCCCAAATTTATACCCTCAGGTCATCTATCATGTTTGGACACATAGTGGGACTATTAACCAGGTCAGATAATCCAGACAAACCCCCGAATATGGGTAAAAATACTTAAATACACCAAAACTGGAAAAAATGCTACAGAGGGTTCGGCGGTCGACCGATCCGGTCGACCGGACTCTGACACAAATCTTGGCGGTCGACCGCTAGGCATCTCCGTCGACCGACCAGACGTCGCAGTCGACCGAATCGATGTCGCGGTCGACCGAATCGACGTCGCGGTCAACCGATCGAACATCACGGTCGACCGATGCCCTAAATCGAGCTCAGCGGTCGACCGACCCGGTCCACTGCCAAGCGAACAGAAACCCAAATCTGGGTTTCTGTCAGCTTGAAACCTGAAACAAAATTTGTAAAACAAAACCTAGATTTTATAGAACGTTATAGATCAGTGAAATCATGAATATAACCCTTAAAACTCTGCCACCAAGATCCCATAAATGTATAAACACGATTTAATCACAGTTAACAATAAACAAAAAGGGTTTTTACTCTTTTATTAGATATTTTCAGATCTAGATCTGTTATCAGAAATGTTGGTGAGTTTTTAAAACAGATAAAATCCCAAATCCATATTCTATGCCATAATAATCTATTAGTTATTCTAAAATACGAATTTGGCTCAATAAAACCCAATAAAACTCAGTCCTTGACATTAAATTGAAAGGGGTGGGGGTTGAGCGAGAGATTACTCGCCTTGGGTGCTGATGAAAGCCCTAGATCTGCAATAGGTTGATTCCCTTCGCTGGAAATCCAGAATCCCGCTGAAAATCTTCAAAAACTCCCCCAAATCACCAATGCCAGCTAGGGTTTTGAGAGGGGAGAGAAAGGAGACTAGGGTTTTGAAAACTCAGATCTGGGAGAGGTTCTCTCGGGCAGAAATATATATATATCAACTCACCAAAACCCGACCCGAACCCGATTGGACCCGAATTCTGGAAAACTTAATAACCGCTAATCGGTCGACCGGTGCGGTCGACCGGTGCGATCGACCGCCACGGTCGACCACGCCGATCGACCGCTCAGCATAAAAATGCCTACTGCCAGGCACTTCAAACGCTGGCCAAAACACTCGATTTCTCTCACTTATAATCACTTGTTGGGTTCTCAAACATAGATAATTACATTCATATGACATATATATGTGTATATATATGATTATTCATCACAAGGGAAATATTTATTATTAATAATTCACACATATGTATTATAGAAATTTTCGGGGTTTTACATATTCAATCTCCAAATCCTCATCTCACGCATCGTGTATAGAAACTTTCCTGAAACAAAATCCCAAAATTCAGAATAATAAAGAAGGGTTAAGATTTAAGGCATGCCAACACATTCATTCAAGAGTCATCAATCTTTTGATACATCATTAATGTAATATACATAAACGACTATATATTTTATCATTAAGAATGATGATTGAACTTTGGATTTGGATGGCTAGGCGAGGGTTGCGCCGGATACGATAGAGGGGCTGCTGGAGTATTTTCTTGACACCGATGCAAGGGAGCTCGAGTTAGAGATCTCCAGGTTGAGACAAAGGTAATATTGAACGCAAAATGACACATTTTCTCATTTGAAGTGAATGTTAGCTAATCGAAGAAAGAACTATTGAGATGATATGTTTTTCCTCTGTTTTTGACTGGTCTATGTGATAAAATTATGATGAAATGTTCTAATTTTCTTGCTTCAGTTCATGGTTCATCATACTGCAGTCTTATGTGCTAACTGAAGTTATATTATTTCTAGTCTTCTATAGTGTTAGTTTTTATTTCTTTAAACTGTTTTGTTGTATGCTTTTGCAGATTAACCAAAGAATTCTTTGACCATATAAAGCTCGAACTTGGACAGCTACGATTTGCTGTGAATAGAACACATGTTTCAACTCGAGACCCAGAAACACTTGAATGAAAACTAATTATTACTTATTAGATAATAAAACTATCTGATTGCTTTTAGTAATGTATATTTTGAACTAATATTTTTTTGAAGGAGATGGAAGATAGAATGATTGAGCTGGAGTCAATACAAAAGGTGCTGTTGGAAGGAACAGGTTTGTGACCGTCATATCGATATATAATGGTCAATATTTTTGAATCACAAAAACCTACTCTGTTATTTGAAAGAACTTTCCATTGTACCGTAACTATGTAGTCATAAGTATTGAATTTCAGTTTTATATTCTTACATTATGTCTTTCCCTCCCTCTCTGTAGAAGCATATGATAAAATGGAAAAGGACCTTGTATCAACAAAGGAAAAACTGATGAGAATATTACAGTCGAAAGATAAGAAAACAACGGTATGGTTACTAAACCAGCAATTTATTTGTATTAAGCATTGTGTTGTGCTTATCTTAATAGCAAATTTTCCTAAAATTGATATAAGATCTATCTTTTGTCAGTTACTTGATATGGTAGAGCAAAATGAATTGAACAGATCGGTATTAGCCCTTCTCGATGAAAACATAGCAAGCGCAATCGAGAACAATCAGGTTATTGCATTTGCTTAGAAAATGATTTGAATTCATTTTATGTTCATATCGGGTGTGTCATAGTTCCTGTATTCAACTGTTTTTTCTTGCAGAAAGAAGCTGCAACTTATATGGAGAGTGTTCGTGCAACTGTATAGTATATCACAGTGTAACTATGAAAATAACCGTTGTTGTGGATTCATGCACGCATATTTAATATGATAGAGCGAGAGAGCAGGAGAAGAATGGAGGAAGAGAGTTGCGAAAATTCGAAATTCATGGATTTCATCTGTGAAGAATGTTTTGAATGCTTATGGTTGATGGATGCAAGAGAAGTTATGGAATGATTGTGAAATGAAATTAAAAAATGCTTCCATCTTGCATCCTTCTCATTTAAAAGATAATGAATGAAATGTGAACTAAATAGCAAGAATTTGTATTTATATTTTGATGTTAAATCGAACCATGGAATATACTTGTTAGATAACCATTCTATACAAACGCTTCCTAGATGTTTCTCCCCCTTAAATAGGCCCTGGAAGACTTTTTACCCCCTTTTATTTATTTTATAAAAAAGTTGGTAAATATATTTTTTTTCCGGATGTTGAACTATTTTATTTTGGAAATTATAAGCATTTTTCCTGTGCTTGCATGGGTTTGTCTTACAAGTAAAAAATAAATAAATGGAATAGGGAGCGCCTAGTGGAAATCAAACTCATGTCATTAGCTTGGAAGGCTTGAAGTCTGTCTTTTGTATTTATATTTGATTTATTTGGTCCTTGTTTTCGTATAACATTTTCATAGTTTGTAGTTATTCTTCTAATAAAAATTAGAAGAACAAAGTTGTGACTATGGTGTTATGTGCATGAAAGGATCGTGTCTTCTTTAGTTTACATGATACTCTTTCATCTCTCTAATTAAAAGCATGCAAAGAAAAAAATTTTAAAAAAAATAGAAGAGGAAAATATAATCAAATAAATATAAAGTAAAATAATATCAAACATGAAGATTTACCTTGATAGATGGGAGAACCTGCAACACTCAAATCCTTAACCCTCTAAATTCTGCATGAAAATTGAAGAAATAAAAAACATCAATTGCCATAAAAAATAATTACAGTGTAAAACAATTAAATATCACCATTTAATCAAATACAAAATCTTTTTAAAGAATAATCATGAAAATAGAAAAGAAACATACATGTCTTCCGAGACACCCAAGGGGGTGTCCTCCCCTTTGCACCCCCCTACCCTCTCTTGTTTGCCTATAAATAGGCCCCTAAGGCCTCTCTTTCAAGGGGCTCCGGATTTTGCTCTTGGCTTGGCTCCTCTCTTGATTTTTGGCCTTGAGCAAGATCTAAATTTTGAAGCGGCGAAGCCCTGCCGGAGTAAGGAGTCGGAGTTTTCAAAGAGAGCAGCGAAGCCCTGCCGGATCGAGGAGTGAGAGTTCTTCATCAACTTCTTCTTCATTCCCCCTTTCTTTTCCTTGGTGTTACCCTTCGCAGGTGACACTAAGAAGAGCTAGTGTCTCGTTTTAGCCGAGATATAAGTTTTAAACTTCTAAGATCTCACGCGGATCGACGAAGTTCTGTTTCTATATCCCTTCGCGGATAGACGAAACTCTGTCGGATTTTCCCGAAAAGGATCTTGATCGACCGGCGGTCCACGGATATCAACATCCCCGTCACAGGCCAAAGACCCACGCAAGCGAGACCGCACCAAAACGGGATCTCGTGTTTATTTTCGATAAAGTTATAATATTTTGTTTTCATTTAATTCTGTTGTAACGATTGAAGTTGTAACAGATCTCAAAAAAGAGCAATGAAAACAGCGACTTTTCCCGAAAACAAGCTGGGTTTATATATAGGCATGATGTATTACATGTGATAGGATAATAGTTATAATTAGAGTTTTATTAGGATTTGAATTGTGTTACGGGTGGGTTGAATTTTTTTAGGAATTTATTTCTTTCGGAGTTTTTTTTTAAATTTCTGATCGGGTTCCCCAACATGTCTATGGATAAGAAGTATAGATAACTCTAATCGGTTATTTAACTCTAATCGGTATGTACACCCTCAACGTTTATAACATGTATAGATAAGGAGATGAATTTACTGTCGATAATTTTTTTTAATTTTTTTTAAACATGATGTATCTAATCGGATAAATAACTAATTTTTTTAAACATGATGTATCTAATCGGATAAATAACTCTAATTGGTTATTTTGTTAATTCTAAATAGTTAGAGTTGTTTATCCGATTAGATTAATTTAGATTGAAGTTAACCATTAGCAAACCTTTTTTTTAATCATTAGCAAACCTTTTTTTTAAACATGATGTATCTAATCGGATAAATAACTCTAATCGGTTATTTTATTAATTCTAAAATAAGAGCATCTTTTTCCATCATTAAAATTAAATTTGAAAATTAGAATTTGATTATAGATAAGGTAATTCAAACTATAAAAGGGTATATTTGTCTAAAAAAGATTTTCCAAACTCGTGCTTTTAAAGGGAGTATGATTATGATATGATTGTAATGTGAATTTACGTGTTTGTAAGTTTTAATTGTTAGATCTAAAACTTGAGATCTTAAAACCATATAGCCATGATTAATTCAAAGAGATTAAACAATAATCAAAAGAGCGGAAGCTTATACCTGAATCCATAGTAGAAATCTTGAGTTGGGTTTTTGATGATCTTCTAACCTTAGGGTTCTCTCTTAGCCGAATTTCTCTCTTGAGATGAGGGTGAAGAGAATTAGAGAGGTAACCCTAGATTAGGGACCATAACCCCTTATTTATAGGTGTTGTACTTTTGCAATTTGGCCCCTCAACAAATCACAATTACAACCCGGTATCTGCACATATAACCCCATGACTTATTTAAATACCCATTAACCCAACTTAATTGATCACTTCAGTGGGTTATCCTGAATTGATAGCAATACACAATGATTAATCATATGTGTCCACAATTAGATTTATTAGATTAAATCCAACAATCTCCCACTTGGACACCATATGATTCCTTAAATTGTGTATAACCTTATGAGCTCAAAATTTGCTATCATTGAAAAGGTATTTCCGAACAATCTGGTCCATTGGCTATATCAATATAGGATCAAAGCGGCCTTCGTCACATTTATCGTGACTCGACCCATCAATGGTCACATATACCAATACAATCAAACGACATAGATCAATCATGGATGTGCAGCATGAAAATTACATGCAATGTGATCAGTACATGTCTATTTTCAACTGGTCCTCCTTAATGAGGTCAAAACCGAACATAATGTAACAGAGTGTCTTAACTGAAAACTTTATTCTGATCAGACAATACAAACAAACATAAAGCACCACAAAATACAAACTCCCACTAAATCATAATATCCTCAAATATTACCACCCCCATATGAGCAGTATGCTCGTGAAAGACCTTGGGTGGTAATCCCTTAGTAAGAGGATCAGCTAACATGGAGTTTGTCCCAATGTGCTCTATGGATATCTGTCCACTCTGTACCTTTTCTTTCACAACCAGGAACTTAATGTCAATATGTTTTGACTTAATTGAGCTCCTGTTGTTATTTGAATATATTACTGCAGATTTATTGTCACAATATAACCTTAGTGGTCTTTCAACATTTTCCAAAATGCGCAGTCCCGTGACAAAATTTCGCAGCCATATTCCCTGATTGGATGCCTCATAGCAAGCTACAAATTCTGCTGCCATAGTGGAGGAAGCTACTAGTGTTTGTTTGGCACTTTTCCATGATATAGCTCCTCCTGCTAACATATAAATGTAGCCTGATGTAGACTTTCTGCTATCTTGGCATCCAGCAAAATCAGAATCCGAATACCCAATGACCTCTAAATTTTCTGATTTTCTGTATGTGAGCATGTAATCTTTTGTTTTCTGAAGATACCTCATAACCCTTTTGACTGCTATCCAATGATCCATACCAGGGTTGCTTAAGTATCTGCCTAACATTCCAACAATGTACGCAATATCCGGACGCGTACATACCTGAGCATACATTAGACTTCCTACAGCCGAAGCATAAGGAATCTTCTGCATTTCCTGAATTTCAAGGTTACCTTTAGGGCACTGATTGAGACTAAACTTGTCTCCTTTAGCAACAGGGGTATCTCCTGGTCTGCAGTCTTGCATGCCAAACCTTTTAAGTACCTTATCGATATAGCTCTTTTGTGATAATCCAAGAATACCCCGAGAGCGATCTCGATGTATCTGGATCCCTAATATAAAAGAGGCATCCCCAAGATCTTTCATCTCAAAATTCTTTGATAGAAATCTCTTGGTTTCGT
>BQKN01053865.1:3759-18229 GCA_022839385.1 Asparagus kiusianus | reverse complement strand
ATATATATAATTTTTTAACTCTGTCTTCTTTGGTGATTTTTTCTATTTTAACGGGCTTTCTAAGCGACCATTTAACGAGTTTTGGACCAATGGATCCCAACCCAATTAGGCTTAGGCTATTAAGTATGGAAATACTCCTTGGGCTTAATTACTCGGTCAACTTAGGCTTTATAAGATAGAATCACCTTGAATTTAAGAGTTTTTTTTCTTTTGGTGCTAATTTTTCGCACTCTTCTTTTGTAATTTTTTTTATATGTATATGTATATATATTTTGAAAAATATGTAAGTCAAGACACTTTAAAAAATTATTTTTAACTCTAAGCTAAGCATGCATAAATTCCATTATTTTAAATAAAAATCTAAGTTAAGGCTTAAGTAAAGTATACTACTTTGAAAATTATTTCTTAAGAAATTTATTTAGAGTTATCATAAAAGGTAAACTTGAGTAAATAACAAACTAGAGATTAGAAAATTTAAAATTTATCAAATAAATCATTTATTACATAACTCTATCAATTTGGCAAGTGATGATATTTTTATAAAAAAAATTTTAAGAAAAAGGAAAAAACAACAAAAATGCAACTAAAAATGTAAAATAAAGAGAAAAAAATAACTAATTCTCACCCCCACACCTAAATTTTGTATTGTCCTTAATGCAAACTCCATGATACACAAAGTAAAACAGATAAAAAGTGAAGTACTTACATTTGATCAGCTGATAAAAATCTGCAATTACCTTTGATTTGAGGAGGATAGAAACAAAAATTTATTATTCTCTTCTTTTTCTTTCTGTTTTTTTCACAACTGAACAAGAAACTCTCAAATGATAGAAGAATAAATTCTTTTTATTATTTTGAAATAAACAAAATAAATAATGTAGAATGAAGTGTTCAACACGAAGAACTCGTATTCTACATTGAATCTTACCTTATTGTTAAAAATTCTTCCCCAGATTTTAAATAAATTCAGAATGATATAATCAATAATGTGAAATTCCAAGCATTTCGGGGTGTTCAATAATTCTTATAACAAAGTAAGGTAGGTATTATTGGTGTCATACATTTTACATTTCTTAATGAACTTAGACTCTTGTACTGTAAAGTTTTATTTTCTAACAACCAATTCTTCTATAGAGTTCTAAAAATTTAGTTGTTGATTATTCTCCAAGAATCTAAGTTCATCAAGAAAGAGTTCTTCAAAATTTAATTCCAAACAGCAAATGTTTAACACAGTTTCATTATTCTCAAGGACCTGATCTGCTTCTTCTAAAAACTCAAACTCTTCATCAAACATTTCCTCAAAACTTAAATCAGACTCTTCTTCTTCTTCTTCTTCTTCTTCTGATCTTTCCTGAATATAACCTAGAGGCTGATTATTTGGCTGGTCCCCTGGATTAAAAATGTTGAGATCAGCAGTCAAATTCCCAAAGGACATCTTCATTTGACCAGTTCTACAGTTGATGAGAGCATTAGAAGTGGCTAAGAAAGGTCATCCTAAGATGACAGGTGTCTGTCCTTTGGGATTGAAAACAGGCTGTGTTTTCAAGACTACAAAATCTACTAGAAAAATAAAATCTCCAACCTTAATCAGAACATCCTCTAACTCACCCATAGGGACCTTAACAGATCTATCTGCCAACTGTAAGGTGCATCTGGTTGGGTTCAGTACACCTAGACCCAATTACTGGTAGACTGAATATGAAAGCAAATTGACACTGGCTCCTAAGTCTAAAAGCGCCTTATCAATGTGAGTATTACCAATGATACATGAAATGATGGGGGAACCTGGATCTTTATGTTTCAAAGGTATGAGATTTGATAGCATTTTACTGATATTGGCGGCTAAAAAGACTTTCTTTGGAACATTTATTCTCCTCTTCTTAGTGCATAATTCTTTTAAAAATTTAGCATAAGATGAAATTTGTTCAATTACATCTAAGAGAGGAATGTTGACCTTAACCTGCTTGAATGTTTCTAGGATCTTCTCCTCCTGAGGAGAGTGTTTCCTAGACCTGAGTCTATCTGGAAAGGGAGCAACTGGTCTAAATCTATCAAAAACAGGCTCAGGTTCGGGTTCAGGTTCTTGGTCATCTAAGGGGGTGATTGTTGAATAGATTCATCAGAAGGAGAAGGAGAATAAATTTGTATTGGATTAAAAGTTTGACTTGGAGGAGTTCTCACTTGATTATCGACCTGTCTACCTGACCGAAGTGAATGGATTGTATTCACTTGAGCTTCATAGGATGAACTGCATCCTGTGTCTTTAGGGTTGACCACGGGTTGACTAGAAAATTTTTTTTCCTCTCTTTCACTCACGGCATTAGCTAGTTGACCAAGTTGGGATTCTAATCTAGCTGTAGCTTGAGTGTTGGAGTTGAGCATTTATCCAGTTGATTGCATGAAGGAATTCAAAATGCTAGACGTTTGAGTCAACATATTCGTGGTTTGAGTGGAGGCCTTAATTATGGTTTTCAAACCTCTTTCCAAGACATTGAGACGGTTATCCTGATCTGGATTGTGATGAGTTTGAATTACAGCTTGGTGAAGAGAAGACTGATTTTGATACGGCAGATTGGGTTGTTGAAATTGTAGATGAGAATTGAAAGGAACTGTGTTTCCCCTAGAAAAATGTTGGGTCAAAGCGGGAGTAAAGTTTTGAGTTCCGGGAGAATTTCCTTGATTCCATGCAAAGTTAGGATGATTTCTCCAACCTGGATTGTTGGTTGAAGAAAATAGATCATTTCTAGGGCGCTGGAATAAAGCGTTCATCTATTGTAATACATGCTTGTTTCCTAGGAGAGGACATTCCTCTGAAACGTGGGTAGGAGACTGACAATTATGACATCCTGGGGCAGAAACATGATTGATTTGAGCTAGAGCTCGTTCCTTAATTTCTAAGGCTTCTAACCTCCGCAGAATTGTCACCATCTTCGCTTCAGAAGTAATGTTTGACTCCAAGGAAAGACCACTAGACTTAGAATGGGGAACTGATGAAACCCTGTCATCATAGTGTTTCCATTGCATTGTTTTCTCGGATAGACTCTCTAGAAATTCCCAAGCTTTGTCGGTATTTTTCCTCATAAAATCCCCGTGGCACGTTGATTCTAAGAAAGTTTTTGCAGAATAATCTAATCTCTTATAAATTATTTGGCATAATCGCCATTTTTCTAAACCGTGATGAGGACATTGGATGAGAAGATCTTTAAATCGGTCAAAATACTTCCAAAAAGGTTTTCCTGGGACAATTTTAAAATTCATGATGTTGTTTCTTAACTTCACCGTTTTATGGATAGGAAAAAATTTCTTAAGAAAAACGATGATAAATTCCTCCCAAGTAGTGATGGAATTTACGAGTAAGCTATACAGCCAATTTTTTTGCTTTGTCTTTGAGAGCAAATGGAATAAATCTGAGTTTGATCGTAAATTCTGTTAATTCTCTTATTTTAATCATAATACACACTTCCTCAAATTTTGAGATAAAAATATATGCATCTTCTGTTTCATTTCCAAGGAATTTGCGAAGCATGTTTATGTAATACGGTCTAAGCTTAAAATTTATTCTATTTGTTTTGGGGAGCCTAATACAGGAAGGGATTGCATTCCTAATGGGATAGCATATATCTTGAAGAACGGGTGCATTAGGATACGCCATTTCTATGATTGGTTCAAAGCGAATTAATCGATGTGTATTATCCCTGATCCACGGTTGCATACACCAAAACTATTTCTTTTTATACTTTTTTTTATTATAAAAGTTAGTTTTTTTTAATGAGGAGAGAATGGAAAGAGGAAAAATCCTAACTAAACAAATCAAAATCAATCACTTTTCAATCACTCTAACTCTAGGGTTAAGCCTAACTCAACTAGACTAGCTCCTAACCAAAAACTCCTAAAGTAAAAAGATTAAAGTTTTACCCGGGTAATTAGCCAGGTAAGAATAGTACTAGAGGGTGATCAGAGATCAATTAAGTACCTCGTTCGTTACGAAGCGCTTTATGCAACCCCTAAACCTTACCTTAGACACCAACTAATCTAAGAAAACTTAAACCGGTTTACTTAAGGATTCTTTGTTCCTTATTGAGCTCGAATCCTTAGGGCCAACGTCTAATGAGTTTTATTAGGCTTGGGTGGTGTAGTGAGGAATTAGTGATTTTTGGTCTAAGGGAAGGGTGATGAAATCCCTCACCTTATCTTGAATATGGGGTTTTGCCCTTAAAAATATTTTTTAGTGTGTGCTAAATCAAGATACTCAAATCACTTGGTGAATTCCTACTAACAATATGAAATGCAACCCTATGAATTAAAAGCAACTATAAAGGATGGAAAAGAAAAAATCTTTTTTTTTAATTAGGGTTAGCAATCAAACAAATGAGAAGGGGGAAATTGTTTGAATTTATTATCTCGTTAGTAAATGTCAAAGTGGAGGGTGAATTTTATTATGGTCAACAATAATAAAATCTCTTTTTTTAAGTCCTAATTGTCTCTAATTGTGAAGAAGTAGTTAAAGGGTGAAATTAAAAATTCTAGAAAGAAGAATTTCCTACAAGCAAATCTTCAAATCCTAGTTCTCCAATCCGCGATCTTCAAGCTCCAAGCGTTTTCTTCACAATAAACACACAAGTTAAAGAACCAAAATAATTAAAACCTACTTAAGCACCTTCCCCGACAACGGTGCCAAAAACTTGATGCGGCATAAACATGTACCAAAAATATTACAAGTGCACAACCGTGTCAAGTTATAGTATAAAGATATCGATCCACGAGGAAGGTGTTTTGTAGGAAAAAATATAAAATCAGTTCTTATTTTGTGTGCGTGACAAATATGAGTGATAAATGAATTTGATTATGGAGAGATGAAAATGATTGTGTAAATGAATATATTTGAGAGTGGAAGTGATAATATAAATGTGATCAACAAGGAAAGAAGGAAAAATCAAGAATAAATAAAAATCAAGAATGTAAAGATAGCGGATTCAATTAAAGATAAGAGTAATCTAGAATTGAATTCACTTCTTAAAAAAAAGTGATTCCCTAGAGGGTTCTAGCCTAAAGGCGAATAAAAAAAAATGAACAAAAAGAAAATCTTAACCCAAGAGGGTTCTAACCTCAAGGTGAATAGTGTAAGAAATTAAAATTTAACTACAAAATAAATTGTAAAATCTAAACTACAAAATAAATTGTAAGAATTAAATATAAAAAAATAAATCTATTCTATAAGCATAAAATAAATCTAATCTATAAGCATGAAATAAATCTAAGACAAGAGGGTTCTAGCCTCTTGGCTATTTAAACAAGAAAATAAAATCTAATTATAAGCATGAAAATAAATCTAAACTAATAGTCAATAAAAAAGAAATAAGAAAAACAAAGCTTCAAATTAATCTCCATCTTTATCTTCATCTTCATCATCCAACAAAGAGAAGAAGAGAAAATTTTAAAATTATGAAAAAAAATTATTTTATTAATTGTAACAAAAAATTATAAATTTGGAAGGCCTTCTTAATTAAGAGTAGCCCTCCTCTCCAAAAGGAGTTACAAAAATTTTCACACCTCTAACCCTTCACTCTCAACCCTTATTTATAGTAAACATCAGTGAATGAGAGCCCTTTGATCAAACTTGAGCCCCAAAAATACTATTTTGACCGTTGATGAAATCTAGATGACTTCGCATCGATACAAGCATCGATGCCCGCATCAATGCTCCAATAAAAATTCTAACTTCACGCTTGGCTTCGTCTCGTCGAGATAGGCGATTTTTATATATTATATGTTAAATTCCGCCTTCTGGATTAGGAGATATCGTCATTTCTTTGCGGCCAACTATCATGAATACATTTTTTTCATATTTAATTTTTTTATTTTCTCCGACTTCTACAGGCTACTTGGCTTGATTCTGAGCTTAGGCTTTTTGACTCTTGCTTGTGTTCTTTATTTAATTCATGGGTTTTTGTTGAGATAAGAGATCTTAGGCTTTATTCTTCACTAACCTGTAATTAAAGATAAAAACAATTATTAATGATATATTTATTCATATAAAATAGATAATAAGGGTATAAAATTATAATAAAATGTGATTATCATACGACCTGCATATTGGCCTGCCCAAACCGTTGGACAATTTTTCCATTTCCAATGCATGCAATCTAGACTGTCCAATATTCCTGGAAAACCTCATTGTTTACCAATATAAAGTAGTCTGACAATGTCATTAGTGTTAGGCGATCTCGGATATTGTTCTGTAAAAACCTCCACAACAACACGACAAAATCTCTTAAAATTTTCGATTACTGTCGACTCTCCTATTTTAATGTATTCATCAGTAGCATCCGCTGATAGACCATATGCTAATATTCAGAACACAGCTGTAATTTTTTTAAGCGTAGACAATTCAAGTCTACTGATCTCGTCCCTTTGCTGTATAAAGTAAGTGTCATGAGCTTTTTATGGCATTAACAATGCGAAAGAATAAATCTCGAGACATTCGGAATCGTCGGCGAAACATCGAATCATTATATCATAGATTCTCATAGAAGTTGTCGTTGAACAGATTACGATCAGCATTTTCTCGATCATGGTTGATCACTATCAGCATGTTTGGATGGAGGGTAGAGAAGGGGAAGGAAAAAGAAATTTCATTTTAACCTTGATTAGTAGTTTCATTTAGAAGAGGAATGGAGAGAAAAATTGTGCCAAAATCTTACACCCCAAACATACCATATATGACCAAAAATTGAGCCTCCACGTATCACTTGGTTGTTTTGTTGATTGAGATAGTAATCCATGAGAATGTTGTTCTTGTTTCTAATGCAAAACATTGCTTCCCTTTTAAATCAATCATTTCAATATCATCTATCAATTGTTCATCTTCAATTTCATTATAAGAAAATGATAATGTCAAATCAGAAGGATCTCCATTGTTGAAATTCATTTTTGAAAATAGACTTTTATGATTTTAGCAAACTTATCAATAGGAGCTTTTATAATAGATGAAAATATAAATGAGAAGTGTTGGAAGTTGAAATATTGTCATGAAGTGTTGGAAGTTAAAATGTTGTCATTGATGTATCTTTTCCTTGAAATGTTGTCATGAAGTATTAGAAGTTAAATGTTATCATTGAAGTGTCTGTTCATTGAAATGTTGTCATGAAGTATTAGAAGTTAAAATGTTGTCATTGATATATCTTTTCCTTGAAATGTTGTCATGAAGTATTAGAAGTTAAATGTTATCATTGAAGTGTCTGTTCATTGAATGTTGTCACTTTTATTTTTCATCTATAAGAAACATATTACTACATCTTCTTTATTTGTGTTATAGATGGCTTTAAATCAACGAAGTTCTTCATACACAAATGCTGAAGACTCACACCTCTGTCATGTATATCTTGACATTTCTCAAAATCCAATTATAGGTATAAACCAATCTAAGAATCAAATTTGATCTCGAGTTGAGAGTGATTATCATAGATCAATGCCTACTTTTATCACTCAAGTTCGACCCAGAAGATCTTTGCAATGTCGAATGCAAACTCTCCTAACTGTAATTTGCAAGCTGAGGGGACATGTAAGACAGGTTGAAAATTTAAATCCAAACGATGCTTCTGAACAATATATTGTAAATATTATTTGTTACATATATTTTTGAGATTTAATTTATGATTGAAATTTAACTTTTATATATTTATATCATTTTTGCAGTTTAATCGGGCTAAAGTGTTGTTTGCTTAGGATAACAATTATAAGAAGGGATTCAAATTCGACGATGTATGGCCCATCTTGAAATATATCGAAAAATTTGCAAATGTTAATGCAAGAATTCAAGTAGGACATGCAAAATAGTAACTTTGCATCATCACAATCAAAGTACTCTCCCAATCCAGAGTCTCCTACACTAGCATCTCCTAGATTGGCTTCATTCGGTTAAGGAAAGCAAAATTTAAAAAGAGAAATGATGAAGAAAGTTCTAAGTTTATGGAATATATTAAATAAGAGGATCAAAAAATTGTTGCAATGATGAAAAAAAGTAATGATGATAGGCAACTAAATTATGAAATCCAAATGTTATGAGTTCAAACTGCTGCAAAAAGTGGACGTGGATGAATAACGAGAAAAAAATTTAATTTTACTGAAAGATTTAACACAAGTAACTGATCCAAAACTACATGAATTTCTTATACAAGAACAATCAAGAATTATGCATAAAAAAATAAACAAGGTGAAGGATCTCAAAAATACCAGTTCTGATACTTTTGCCCAATATTTTGAGCATCTTTGTCCTTCTGATGATAATTTCCCAAAATACTAAAATGTTATTTTAGTTTTTGTTCAATGTTCTATTTTTCTTTAATTTTAATATATTGCAATTAGTGTTATTTTTTTATGTCCTAGTTTATGTGTAATTTTTTTATGTCCTAATTTTTATGTTGTAATTTTTTATCTAAATATAAGTTTTTCTTATTTCTTCATTTGGTTCTAGTATCTTAAAATTTTAAGTGTTTGGATTAAATTATCTATTTTTCTTTTTGATTTGGAATAAATTATTTGTTTTTTTCTTTTTAATTTGGAATAAATTATCTATTTTTTCTTTTTGAATTTTATTTTAATAATTATTTTATACTTTAATTTCATTATAATAGTTAATATAAAATAATATATATTATTAATAAAAATATAAAAAACAATAACAAAAATTAAAAAACCTAAATAGAATAAATTGGGAAATATGATGGATAAAATGTGATATGATTGCAATATTTAATTTGTTATAACAAAATTTAAGAACAAACTTGAGAGTAATTTTTTTCCTATATCTATAATATTACATCATTCCTGGTACAACATTGTAGCAGCCCTTTAAAATAGGGCTCTGTTTCCCTATTGGTTAGAGTAAAGAATTGGCGTCAATTTGAGTTTTTGAGTCATTTTAGAGCTACGTTGGATATGCTTTTAGAGGGTGTTTGGTTCAATTTCTATAAATTATAGGAAATATTTTCCACCCAAAATATGATTTTCTTGTATTTCTTAAAAAATAATTTTCTTATTTTTTATACTTTGCTTGGTTGGTTCAAAACAAAAAAATGGCTCATAACTTTATAGAAAATACGTATAAGACGGGTTTTGTTGATTAAATAAGAAAGTTGTCAAATTTCCTATTGATTTCCTCTCATTTTGAGAGGAAATTGTTTTTTATAAAATTTAGTAATTTTTGATATTTTATAAAAAATATTTCTATAAATTTTTTATTGAACAAAACAAAATTTACAAAAATTTATAGAAAACTTTTAATTATAAAATTACCATTATCAGATATTTTAAAAAAAAAATTCTCAAAAAGTGTGCAACCAAATAACCCCTTAGTCCTCACGCAGACATTCATCGTTTCTTTCCTTATCCTGGCACGAACACGCCGACTGTTCAGCCAGCCCAGATTCTTGAACTTTTTAAAAAATAACAATTTCATGTTTTAAAATGACAGTTAAAAATGAAGAACGGTTAGACTAGAACTTTCTATAAAAGAAAAAAAATAAAAATTTCATCTTTTAAAATGGCAGTTCAAAATAAGGAACAAATGCAGGACCTACATAAAAAACATAGCATTTCACCATAAAAGATAAATCCGTAGCAACAATGCCATAATAAAATTTTCAAATTGAAATCATAAAAAAAATGGAAAATCAAAATTCATGAGAAAAAAAGGAGAGCGATCAGAACCTGTCGGGATTCATGAATAACATCACATAATAATCAATCAGTGGATTGACAGACCATGAATTTCATCGTCACTTCGTCCTCCGATTTCCCAAATCTCACAAATCAAGACACTTTATATTTAGGGCCTGTTCGTTTGCCTTAAAAAAAATGGGAAATCAAAGAAATAGAAAACTATTTCTAAAAATGAGCGGTTTTGATTTGTTCGGTTGGCTAAAAAAAAAAGGAAATCAAAGAAATGAAGATGAGATGAGATGAGTTGTCACATTATTATTGGATGATGTGAGTGATTTTTTAAGAAAACTAGTTTTGATGTTGTTCGGTTGGCAAAAAAAATAAGGAAATGAATTATAAGAAAACAATTTCCTGTAGTTTTCTTGTTTTCTTTTGTTCGGTTCATTCTTAAAAATAAGAAAAGAAATGAGATGAGATGAGTTGTCATTGTATTATTGGGTGATGTGAGGAAAGATTAAGAAATGTGTTTTCACAACTTTTTGGGAGGAAATGGAAGAAATGAAATGTTAATGAGATGAGGTGAATTGTTATATTATTTTATTCGATGATGTGAGTGATTTGAAATGATGAAAAGAGATGAGTTGAGTGATGTTTGGATGAAAATAATATTTTATTAGATGTGATGGATGAGTGGTTAGATGAAAATAATATTTTATTAGATGTAGTGGATGAGTGGTTAGATGAAAATAATATTTTATTAGATGATGTGGATGAGTTGTTGGATGAAAATAATATTTTATTGGATGTTATGGGTGAGTTTTAGGGATGGAAATGGAAGAAATGGGTTATTTTGAGATTTCCACCTTTTCCATTTCCATTTCTTGGTTTTTAGAAAACAAACGAACAGGCCCTTAACAAAATTACTCACTTAACCATACTGAAACATTAATCCCAAACTTTTAATCTATATAATCAAATATCGAGCCCGGACGCAACACGCGTCAACATAAATAAAATTTGAGCCACGAGTTATTAACAAATAGACCCATTTTGATTTTTCCAGCCACGAAACCGCATCATCCATCGGATCGCCATCCTACCGACACAGTGATACTTGGCTGGATAAAATAAATTCTGTATGATTATTTGTAAAAAAAATATATACGATAAATGTAGAGCCTAGATGTAGCACGTGACCTCATGAAGAAAGAGGCACGTGATAACGAATAGGCTCCTCCGTTGGTATTCCAGTCATGTAACTGTATCAGCCATTAGATCATCGTCAGATACCTGACTATGACTGGATTCTTAAAGGGAAAAAAATTGAAAATAAATAATAATAAAAATAAAAATGTCAGAGCCGGGGCACATGGGCGATACCGGGTTAAGATCCGAAACGATAACACCCGTTAAGAACGTAAGGCCGATTTTTGATATAGCTGGGCTTGGGAGGTGATGGAGAAACCCCCTAGAAATTCTCCACACTACATCACCAGCTAATTTCAGAAACCTGGCATTTAAAAATAAAGGAAAAAAATTTTAGGGGTGACGTGGGAGATCTGTATCGGATCTTGACAAGAGCGAGATCCGATGAGGGATCGAGGACCCGCTCGGTACGCGATCGATGGCGGTCGATCTCGCTGGTCACAGGAAGCGATCGGCCATGGCGGGCTTAGGTTGCGCACGCATCTCGTCGCCGCTTAACCAGCACCCCGATATGAGATAAAGTTTCTAGAGAAAAGCAAAGAGTTATGCGTTTTAATTTGGGAGAAATCAGAGAGAGGAAGGAAGAGAGAGAGAGAGAGAGATTTCAGAGATGAGGACGAAGCTGGGGACCGTGGAGTTTATATCGAGGGAAGAAGATAGGACTAGGGTTTCTCGAGAATGTTCACTCACGGGTTTCGGGTAGGAGAAACTTTGAAGTTTTGCCCAAATATCTTTTAAATCGGCCAATTTAGCCCAAGCCCATTGTGCCTTGCTAAGTTTATCTATATACTAAAGTTATTGGGGTGACCACTATTTCTAAGCTACAGCGCATCTAATAGGTTAATATTATTATTATTATTTATCTACTATATTATTTATTACATTTTTGAAAAATTTTTATTTATACTACAGTTACAGGGTTAGTACTGTAGCTAATGTGAAAATAAATAGTAACTTTTCTATTAATTATATTTTTGTGAATTTTTTTTTTAACCGAAGCATGTCTTAGCTGTTGGCCTTCTTGTTTTGATGATGTTTAACAAACAATTTACTACTAATATTGTTTGTCTAGTATTTGTATTTTTTTTATTTATTATAGACAAACAACGTGATTGGAGGATGGATGAAATTACGCTTCAACGATGATATCCAATGAAGATTGGCGGAATAGTAGAGTGAAGCCTTGCAATTCAAAGTTAAAGATCAACTTAAAGCTTCATCCGCGAGATTACCAAGAAGATCTTATTGAAGATCAAGATCTAGCTTGGGTAACTTGGTTTAGGTTTTATATTATGTGTGTTATATACTCTAAGCTCAATATCATATACACACACATTTTATTGGTTTCCTTGTATATATAAGTAGTCACAGATATATACAACACAAGATTTGGTTTTCATGTTTATAAATATGAAATTACATGTTTCATATTTATTATTATGATTTGGTTTATCTACTTAGATATGAAACAAATATATTTTCATATACATACCCATATGTTTCATTTTTTATTGTATTTGTGAAAATATTATTCTCTCAGTTTTTGGACTTAACAATAATCATATACATATTTTATTAAGTCTACAAAATCATTGTGCAAATTTCAAAACATGGTTTAGCCAAAATATCAAAATTCACATGTTTACATTTTCATGTTTTGGACTATTTTGTAAAATGATGATATTTTTCATTTGGGAAGTCCTTTTTGAAAACCAGTCATTGTAGCATGTTTATTATCATGTTTACCATCATTCCCCAAAGTTTTACATTTTTTGGAATTTATTTGATATTTTTAAACAGGGTTTTAAAATCAGAAAAATAGTTTTCAAAATCAAATTTTCATGTATCAGTTCACGGTCGACCGCACCTGTGTTCATTCGTCAGTGGGCAGCGGAGAGTTTGTCGGTCGACCGCCGCGATCGACCGAGAACTCAAAATTTCCATCGGTCGACCACACCGGTCGACCGAAGAAATCTCTGCTTGTTTTCTCAGTTTCGGATCTGGATCGCGGTCGACCACGAATTTTTACGGTCGACCGCCGATATTACCGTTGGTTCCCAACGTCTATTTTTTTAGCTGATTTTTCTGGGGCTTTTTGGACTTTTGTTTGGGGTTTTGGTTGAGATTTTGAGTGGGTATAAATACCCTATTGCTGTTCTCTTTCAAGGGAGCTAAGAAGTTTTTAAACAAGGTTTTAAACAAGGGTTTAAGCTTGTTTAGTTTTGGTTTAAGTTTGTTTTGGGTTTGCTGTTACAAAGAGGAGTTTACATCAGCTATTGAAGAGTTCATCTTCAACATTTCATCATCCTCTCTTTGTATTTATAGAGAAGTTTCCTCAACTCTATTTCCTAGCATTTTTACTATTGAATTTCATATCAATCTTATTGCTAGTTCTTATTGAGTTAAGTTTTATTGAATCTCATTGTTACACACACCTACATGAGGTTATTGTATTTGCATACATAGTATATTAGGGTTGTGAGAGATTGTAACATTGAGTTGTACTTTCATTGAGTTCTCATCTATTGTAGAGAACAAATTTATATTTGTTACATTGTGAGTATTGTAAGGTTTTCGGTGAGCTAGAAAACCGAATGTGTTGTGAAGTTTTCGGTGATCTAGAAAACCGAGTGTGAGGAGTGACGTTGATCGATGAGCGTTGAAAACCGACACTGTGAGGTGTAAACGTTATTCGGGTGGCGTAAAAACCCGGTTGTGATAGTGGATTTCTCCCCGGGAGTGGGGAGCGAAGACGTAGGACGGAAGGTCCGAACTCCGTGATCATATTGCTTGTTTGAGTTTATCTTTGGCGTATTTGTTTTTGCATTTATCTTATATCGCCAATTGTGCATTGCTCATTTATTTCATCCACTATCTTGTTTATATTGCTTACCCTTGTGTTAGTTTACATATCCTTGCATATATCATATTGTATATCTCTTTGGTAGGATATATCATCTTGTGTTAGTTTATATATGCTTGCATATATATTTCACCATATAGGATATATCTCATTGTTCATATTGCTTATCCTAGCTCATATATCTTGTTGTATTTCATACTTGCTAGGATAACTTGATAATTATTTTTAATTGGCATTTAAATCGAATTAGATTAGCATAAGGCCTTAATCACCCCCCTCTCGGGTCTAACATTAGTTAGTTAAAGCCCACAGAAATAACCCACAAATTATAGATTCTGTAATGACCGTAAAATTCTAATACGTGTTTAAATAATTTTCTGGTATTTAAATATTAAATATTATTTTTCTAAAATAGTATTTGTAATTTTTCCCCTAATTTCTCTAGAATTTTCTACGATTTTAAAATATGGTATTATATTATTTTAATAGTTTTGCTAATTATAAATTTAATTGTTTCGGTAGAAATTTCAAATTAATAATTAATTATCCATTATTGTTATTGTTATTATTATTATTTTGACTATAAATTTTTAATATTTATTTGAATAAAATTTCTGGTAATTTTTAATTATTTTTTTAGGGGTATTTTCCCTGTGTTTTTCTTTGCGGTGTTTCACTCTGTATCTCTCTCATTCTCATACTCTCTCACCCCTACCCCACTTTCCCTAAAACCCTCCCCAT
>BQKN01053864.1:169805-185945 GCA_022839385.1 Asparagus kiusianus | reverse complement strand
GAGATATTAGATGCAATCATCTAGGGTGTAGCTTATACCATGATATAAGTTTTAAGTTAAAGTTTTAAAAGACATAGTGTCTAGAATCTCATGTGGGTATACATGTATATATAGGACAGAGAATCTTGGATTCATTCGTTGGCCGAGAGGATCCCGACATAATCGGTAGGTAACCTTTCATTGTTTCCTCTTAAGTCTTTGAGAGTTCGATTGATTACTTTCTTGAAGTTCCTGCGAGTTAGTTTCCCATGCTAATTGTATATCTTATCATTTTCATAATATTCCTATTTGATTCACCTCATGCATGGGCTCGTTGTTGATTGGTTAATCATTGCTATCCTAATGTTGTTTATTTCAGTTTTATACCTTCGATATCCTTGAATGAATTCATTGCAACCATTCGAATTGATTCGATGGTTCAACTATTTATAATGATAGTATTCCTCTATTCGTTGATAATTGATTGTCTATATTCATGGATTATGCCCTGTGTGAAGTAAACTTCATCGGTGGGTGGTAATGTTATAGTGTCCCGGTGGGACAATGCCCTATGTGAGGACGCTCACCGGTGGGTGTATAAAGACATGCGCGGTTTATTGATTATCCCACGATTGGGGAGTTTGGAATCCAGAATATTAGACCTTGATTATTCATCTTTACATGTTATTTCACTTCGGTCAATGATTACGATATAAGAATGGAAACTTAATGTTGAGACCCCGTTGTTCAAGTTTGATATCTATGTCTATCATTTTTATTCGTTCCCTTGGATTGTACACGAGATTTTTATGGTTACCTATTGGGCCTTAGGCTCACCCCTATTGTTTCTGAATCCACTCGCAGGTCATACAACTGGCAATGATAAGGGCATTGCAGACCCTGAATTTGAATATTAGCTCCAGAGGAAAATCTTAATAGGGATTAATTTATGTTCACTTTTGTAGTACCTTTGACTTATAAAACATGTATTAATATTGTAGCCACTGCTAGTATTGTAATATTTTGTATTACCCGTTAGTTCTCTTCTATTTTGGTATTCTGTAGACTCTGCTGTCAACGTCGTGATCTTGGGTATTGCATATGCATCTCCACTGCTTTATTTTTTGCCCTTGAGTATATCTATGTTGTGATGTGCATAAAAATTTAGCAGGTCGACCCTTCTTATTACAGATAGGTCATGCTCAAATTTTTATGTACCTCCCAGAGGAGGGGCGTTACAGGGGGTATTTGATAATCACATTTTATTATAATTTTATACACTCTTTATCTATTTTTATTGAATAAATATACCACTAATAATTGTTTTTATCTTTAATTATAGGTTAATTAAGAATAAATTCCAAAAAAACTCATCTCTCATCAAAAGTCCTTGATTTAATGAAGAAATGAAGCAAAAGAGAAATCAAGAAGCCCATTAAAAAATTAAATTGCCAAATTATCCAAAAGCCCAAAGCAAAAGAATCAAGCCATGAATTAATAAAGCCCAAAACGCCAAAGCCCATGAAGCAAAGCTTTACCTCCTGTATGCATTGTGAACAATCCAAAAATCAAGCAACAAACCCAAAAGTCCAAGCCCAAAAGCACAAGAAAATAAATTTACCATCAAGGAACAAATGAAGAAGTTTTGTGAAAAAGGAAACAAATCATGCAATCTGGACATTTCGGTAATGTTTGGTATTTTGTCCATATCTCTCTCGTATCAACTCGGAATTGGTTGAATAAATATTCTCTAGAAAGATGAGAACGAGATCTATAACTTCTGTATTTATGATATCTCTGAAATTAGAACATATCATGAACAAATATTCGTACAAAGAAGCACAATCTGAATTTCTGCGCTGGAGAAGTAATTATGGGAAGAATTTGAATGTTAATGAAGAATAAAGCCCAAGATCTCTTCTTTCAACTAAAGCCCATTGAATTAATGAAGAAAACAAGCAAAAGGCCCAATAATCCAAGCCTAAAAGCTCAAAGGCTAAAAATGATTCATTAGGGCTTAAGTCTTCATCCAAGGGCTCTCATTCATTATTGTTTACTATAAATAAGGGTTGCGAGTGTGAAAATTTTTGTAATTCTATTTAGAGAGGAGGGCTACTCTTAATTGAGAAGGTCTTCTAAATTTATAACTTTTGTTATAATTAATAAAATAATTTTTTTACCACTTTAAATATTTCTTCTTTTTGTTGGATGATGAAGATGGAGATGAAGAATTATTTGGAGGTTTGTTTTTCTTATTTTCTCTTTTATTTCTTTTCTTATTGCTTAGTAGTTTACATTTATTTATATGCTTGTAGTTAAATTTTATTTTCTTGTTTAAATAGCCAAGAGGCTAGAACCCTCTTGCCTTAGATTTATTTCATGCTTATGGATTAGATTTATTTCATGCTTATAGAGTAGATTTATTTTCTTGTATTTAATTCTTATAATTTATTTTATAGTTTAGATTTTGTAATTTATTTTGTAGTTAGATTTTAATTTCTTATACTATTTACCTTGAGCATAGAACCCTCTTGGGTTTAGTTTTTTTTATTCATTTTTATTTTCTTTGATTCGTCTTTAGGCTAGAACCCTCTAGGGAATCATCCTTTTTTAAGAAGTGGATTCAATTCTAGATTGCCCATATCATTAATTTAATCCGCCATCTTTACTTTCTTAAATTTATTTTCATTCTTGATTTTTATTTGTTTCTTGATTTTATTCATTCTTCTTTCTTGCCTTGTTGATCATATTTATTCACATCCACTCTCAAACACATTCATTTACACAATCATTTTCATTCTCTCCATCTCTCCGCAATCACACTTATTCATTTGTCACACACACAACATAAGAACCGATTTATATTTTCTCCTACAAAACACCTTCCTCGTGGGATCGATAATTTTTTATACTATAACTTGACACGGTTGTGCACTTGAAATATTTTTGGTACATATTTATGCCACATCAGTAGTATTCTCCAGGAACTTCCCATTAGAATGAATTAAGGTATTCTGTCACCAGATCTTTGGTGAATCTGAATCCAATTATATTCAGCCACATTGTTGGGTTATCCTTAAGAATATTAAGAGTAATATTCTTTAGGAACTTCCCGTTGTTAGAAATAAGGGAAGTAGTTTAACTTCGTATACCCGTCGGAGGAAAGGAAGAAGCAGTTTATACTCTTATACTCTTCGGAGTTACTTGGAGAAGCAGTTTATACTCGTGTACTCATCAGAGTCATATCGAGAAATAATTTATACTTGTATACTCATCGGAGTCACATGGCGTCCTTATTTGGCTTATTTTGCCGTTATGACACCGGAGTCAATTAAGGCTTGGATTTTGTTTTGAGGCAAAGCAAACCTTGGTGGAATGAAGAACCATTCTGTGGTACGCACAGTAGTTTGGATCCGTAATCCTCTTAGCTCCCTCCTGATCTTTAATAGGTGGTAGCTCGATTTTATCGTTGGCGAGGAGGTATTTCAAGATAGCTGGAACTTCATCATCTTCGAAAGAATACTCTTTCAAGGACTTTGGATCGGGAGTCTTCTGTTGCCTCTGAGGTTGCTGTTGTGATGTTTGATTAGCGTTCACAACGGTTGCAGGGTTCGTCGATTGGCTTCTCTTAGCTTTCTTTCTTTTAAGAAAGCATTCAGCTTGTTCACCACGTAGTTTTAACTCTTTCCAAGTGGATAAAGGCACGACCCCCAGGGCTTTCAGGATATTAATGGAGAGATTATTATGGCATGTCTGCAGGATGAACTCCTCTGTGGCAGGATCTCTTAGTACGAGTCGCCGTGCGAGCACCCTTGATCGTGGAATTATCAAGGGTGGGTTACAAAGAAAATAACAGAAGAACACACAAAAGAGTTGATTTGGGCGAAGGAAAATACCTTCTCTAGATTATGAGAATTAATAGATTACAAATCTCTCTCTCACAATCTCTCTAGATCAAAGAACAATCTCTCTGATCTCTTTTCTGATTACAATCTGGTTTTTTTCCTAGGAAAGTCGTGTTTTTATTTATATCAAATAGAACTCCTAAACAGTACAGGAAACCAGGCCCAGGCCTAAAACTGTGTCGCGGTCGACCATGGCTGATTCGCGATCGACCGAACCAAAACCCGAGAGCAGTTTTGATTAAAGTCATAACGTGGTCGACCATGATGGTCGACCGAGATCTTGCGGTCGATAGCCTTCAGATTTAGCTCCTCCTGAGCTTCGTGCACGTTTGCAGTCGACCATGGCTGATTCGTGGTCGATCGTGGAAGAACTAGCAGCCTTCTTCCTGTTCTTTCCTGCAGTCTTCGACGTTGCCGCCCCCGACGACTTCTTTCACGTCTCAATTCTTAAGATACCACGAGAATCATCCATCCTCACACTCCTGATAAGGATCGCTAAGTTCCCGAAGAGAAGATACACCCATATCATGGTCCCCCTTTAGGAACTTGAAGTTTCGTTCAAGTTAGAACTTTAACCGAGGGAATTCGTGAACCCCTCCTTCTCTGTTGAACAACTTAGCCTTGTTAGGAACCTGACCTTGACGTCTAATGAGAAACAACTCCTTCATCCCCCGCATCGTCGTGGTCGTCTTCCACTCTAAAATGCAATCTTCTTTCAGCGGCTCCTCTCTATCAAACCACAAGTCTTCAAAATGTGGTAAGATCGTCTTATTGTCACCTTCATCATCTAACAATGGAGGCTCGAACAACTTCAAATACTCGGCATTAATCACCGAATACATGCCTAAGTTAGGCGGCAAATCTAGTCTGAAAACATTGTCGCCAATCTGATTGAGGATCCGAAAGGGACCATAACGAATAGGCTTCGACTTCTTCCCTTCTTCTTTTAGGCGTTCGTTACCCAACTTCAACCATACCATATCACCTTTACCAAAATTACAAGGAACTCGATGTTGATCATGTTTAACCTTGTATTTAGCTTGTGATTTCTTCAATTGTGCTTCAACCGAGGCATGAATATGCGCGATCTTCTCCAGAAATCGCTGAGCACATTTCTTTCATTCCCCTCCTTGCCGTCTGTAGTGGCTTCACCCGAAAAAACAATATCAAACGGACTCGGCGGTAAGAATCCATAACAAGTCTCAAACGGTGATTTTCTCGAAGATCCATGAATCTCCCGATTAAAAGCAAACTGCAAATATGGTAAGCTCTCATCCCAAGTATTGGGATTCCTGAAATTATACCCCCGTAATATGTGCACCATAGTCCGGTTGACTACCTCTGTTTGCCCGTCTATTTGTGGATGAAAGGTCGTGCTCTTCTTCAATTTAGTATCCATCAAACTCCACAAAGAATCCCAAAAATGTCTGAGAAACCAACTGTCCCAATCTAAAATAATTGAACTCGGCAACCTAAACTGCTTCCACACATGCCCAAAGAACAACTGCGCTGCACCCGCTCCCGTCACGGTCTTCTTACAAGGAATCAAGATCACCATCTTGCTGAACCGGTCCACCATAACGTACAAATAGTCATGCCTATGCTTTGTAGTCGGCAACTCTCCTAGAAAATCCATAGAAATGCTCTCCCACGACCTGGAAGGAACCGGTAATAGTAGGTACAATTCCATTTTCCTGTTAGAAGGCTTCAAAATACAGCATAACTTGCACACTCCAACATACTTAGTCACATCATCAAGCATCCGTGGCCAAAACACATGTCACCATAGATTGGGAAGCATCTTCTGAATCACAAAATGCCCTTGCACACGCGAGGTATGTGCTTCCTGAATCCACTGTAACCTATCACCTCCTCCGGAATGCATAGTGATAGCCCACGATACAACAAGCCATCCTCTCCAAGTGCGTACTCCCCCCTTCGACCAGCCTTCACTTGCTCGAACACACTACCAAAGTCTCTACTGGATGCATATAACTGTACATACTCTAACGGAACCAAGGGCTGAATGTGTGTCGCCACCAATAAAGATCTTACCAGCGGACGAGATAACATATCGGCCAACTTGTTCGTCGCCACCTTCTTGTACCTAATAATGATGTTGAAGCCATCAAATAAGACATCCACTTCATGTGCCGTGCCTGCTGTAGCTTCATTTGAGCATGTAAGAACTCCAACGACTTATGATCTGAGTGCACAATCACCTCCTTCCCCAACAAGTACACCCTCTAATGCTTAATTGCTTGATACAGTGCATAGAACTCCTTGTCGTAGGTCGGGTAATTCACAATGGCACCCAAAAACATCTCAGAATGGTATTCTACCGGCTTCCCGTTCTGAATTAACACCGTGTCCATCGCATAACTAGACATGTCGGTCTCCACCTCGAAAGTCCGCTGCAAATTCGGCAATGCCAACACCGGTGCCTCCGATATCTTCCTCTTTAGCAACTAAAAAGCCTCCTCATGCATCCTCCCTCACTCGAACGAAACCTTAGCCTTTGTGAGGCCATGTAACGGTGCCGCATAAGTCAAAAAATGTCAAATGCTCAAATACTGGCAAGCCCCCATGAAGCTCCTCACCTCGGTCACTGTCTTCGGTATCGGCCACTTTGTGATCACCTTCACCTTGCCCGGATCTATCCTCCTCTGGCTCTTCCCCACGATGAAGCCGAGATACATCAACTCGTCCTTCCCAAACTCGCACTTCTTCCCGTTGAGCTTTAGCTGTCCGTCCTGTAACACTCCAAACACCTGCTTCACATGAACAAGATGCTCCTCCCAGGTCCTGTTGTACACTAAGATATCATCAATGTACACAATCACAAAATCCTCTATGAAAGGTCATAATAAATCATTCATGAGCCTTGTAAAAGTCGCTGGAGCATTGCATAACCCAAAAGGCATCACCAACCACTCGAACAAGCCCTGCTTGGTCTTGAACGCCGTCTTCCAAGTGTCGTCATCCCGGATCCTCACATGATGATAGCCAGACTTCAGATCCAATTTCGTGAAGAACCTCGCTCCCTCCAACTGTTCCATAAGATCATCGATCCACGGTAATAGGTAGCGATTCTTTATGGTTATCTTGTTGAGCGCCCGGTAATCCATGTACATGCGCCAGCCTCCATCCTTTTTGGGCACCAACAACACTGGTGACCCACAAGACAAACAACTTGGCACAATCACTCCTGTCTCCAAGAGCTCCTGAACCTGCTTCTTGATCTCCAGACTCCTGTACTGATGTGCGGTATAGGCCTATGTTTGGCAAGGAACTCTCACCGATCAACATAATCTCATGCTCTACACCTCGACGTGGTGGTAGTCCTGTGATCTTTGAAAACAAGTCTGCATACTTGGCCTTCAACCTGTCAAGATCTCCCTCCTGAAGCTTGATCAAGGTGGACAAGCATATCCTACTCAGCTGCTCTTTATAAGGTCAAATGAACAACAAAATGAACTTTCTGCCCGCATTCACCAACCTCTTAGCCTAAGTCACCGTCACCAAGCTCGTCTCCTGTGGAAGAGATGCTGAACAAAAAATGAATTGCTCACCATCCTTGGTGAACGTATACATTTAGGCCCGCCGATCATATACTGCGTATCTATCCCACAAGTAAGGATTGTCCAAAATAACTTGGCAAACATCCAACGAAACCACATCGCATGTGACCTCGTCAATATACGACTCATGGAGTGCAAATCTGAACGTACACAGGATCACCACACTCAATCCCGCCTCCTTCTAAATCCACCATAATGGATAGGGTTTCGGATGCTTCACCGTCTTTAATCCCAGTTTCTGTACTAATGCCTTAGATATCAGATTCTTCTAGCTTCCTGTATCTACAATAGCATCCACCAAACTGGTCTTGACCTGCAACTTCAGAACAAAAAGCTGCTCCCTCGGGTCATCGTCTTCTTTAGTGGCCTGCTTCCCCGCTATAATGTTAAGACTGCTATTGGGTTCAGTCATCCCGGGAACCTCCTTCAGACCCTGTTCTATCACATACGCCTTCTTCTACTCCTTCTTTAACCCCTTCGGCTTCAGATGAGGATACTTATCCCAGCAATGATCAGCCATGTGCCCTGTCTGCTTGCAGTGATTGCATGTCAATCATGCCTTCCCTGAGTCACCCTTCTTCTTCTCGTCCTTAGGTTGAGAGCCACCCGACTTGCTCCCCAATGGTTTGTAGTCTCCCTTCATCCCGTTGCCCTTCTTCTGTCTGCCCTCAATAGCAATGGCCTTCACACTCGCCTCTGCGATCGTATCGACCGAGAACAGCTTCATCTCCTTCCGTATGTAATCATTCAGACCCTCCATGTACTTCATGAAGATGGAGTTCTCATCCGTTATGATGTTTAGAACCATCACCTATTGCTGGAACCCCGTCGTGTACTCTTGAACAGTCTGATTATACTTTTGGCGCAAGCCATACCACTTGTACTAACACTCCTCAAGGAACCCTACTGGATAGAACTGCTTCCTAAGTAGCTCCTTGAACTTGTTCCACGATACCACCCTCTTCTCATATTTGCAATAGGATTTTCACCACGTCAACGTGTGCCCTGAAAGCTTCAATATCATGAACACTATGTTCTCCTTGGATGAATATCCGTAGAGAGTGAAGTACATCTCCATACGCTTGATCCAATCATCAAGCTTCTCCACATTGATACTGCCATAAAAAACAAGAATCTCAACCTTGAAGTCAATCTTCAAATTCTGGTAATTATTCTTACTCCTTTGATGTCCAGCGGTCTTAATAATCTCGGTCTCCCCATCTGAATCAGATTTCTCGCTCTCTTCATCAGACTCGACGAGTTTCTTCTTACCCTTCGAAGAAGATTCCTCCTTTTTGTCCCCTTTGTTGATGAGACTTACGAGTTAGGAGAGAGTAGTCCCGATCGTCTCGATCCGCTTCTCCATGGCATCAAGTCTTGCAGAATTATCTACTTCAGTCATCTTCTCCTTCCTTAATTTTTGGACTTCTTCCAATGAAATAAGGATCTCGCCAAGCTTCTTTTACTATGATCGAGTAAGGACCATACACAGAATGCCCTCTCACAGGATCTGAATTGCTCTGATACCAACTTGGTACGAGTCGCCGTGCGAGCACCCTTGATCGCGGAATTATTAAGGTTGGGTTGTGAAGAAAATAACAGAAGAACACACAAAAGAGTTAATTTGGATGAAGGAAAATACATTCTCTAGATTATGAGAATTAATAGATTACAAATCTCTCTGTCACAATCTCTCTAGATCAAAAAACAATCTCTCTTATCTCTTTTCTGATTACAATCTTGTTATTTTTCCCTAGGAAAGTCGTGTTTCTATTTATATCAAATAGAAATCCTAAACAGTACAAGAAATGAAGCCTAGGCCCAAAACCGTGTCGCGGTCGACCGCAGTGGTCGACCGCAAAAGTATCACGGTCGATCGTGGCTGATTCGCGGTCGACCAAACCAAAACTCGAGAGCAATTTTGATTACAGTCATGGCGCGGTCGGCCATGGCGGTCGACCGAGATCTTGCGGTCGATCTTGATGGTCGGCCACGGTGGTCGACCGTCTTCAGATTTAGCTCCTCCTGAGCTTCGTGCACGTTCACGATCGACCGTGGCTGATTTGCGGTTGATCGCAGAAGAACCAGCAGCCTTCTTCCATTTCTTTCCTACAGTCTTCGACGTTGCCACCCCCGATGACTTCTTCCACGTCTCTATTCTTAAGATACCATGAGAATCATCTATCCACACACTCCTGATGAGGATCACTAAGTTTTCGAGGAGAATATACACCCGTATCATCTCTACAATTCATTATCTTTTTACGAAAGAACTTGAAAAAATTGTCGATTGACTCTCCCTCTTTTTGCTTCTCATCCAGAAGGGTTCTGATTGACACTTCGGTGTCATCATCAAAGAAATTTCTAAGGATCAAACTTTTCATGTACTCCCAGCAGTTGATGCTCCTAGGCTTAAGACGTCGGTACCAATCGAAGGCGGCCCCACAAAGGATGCCAACGAATGACTGGACCATCACAGCCTCGTTTCTAGAGATCATGCCTAAATGAGACTTAAAATAAATCAAGTGCTGAGTAGGCGAGCTCTTCCCATCAAACGGTGTGAAGTTAATCAGATTAAATTTTACCGGGTACAGGATTGAATCTCATTCTCTTGGATAGGGACATGAAATACCCATCTTCTTTACTTCCTGAGCAGACATCAATGCATTTACTTTTGTTATGGTAATTCACCATCTAAAGATAAAGATATCGAGAGATTATCTTCATAGGTCTAAAGAGCTATGGTCCAAACCAACTTAGCGGCCCAAAAGCCTAGCCAAGAGCAAGTCTATCGGCCAGCCGAGCAGACGAGTCATCTTTTGACCGAGAGTCATCATTACCGCCTCGAAGTATGGGATCAGTCAGCCCCTCATAATTAATATGACTCTTCGAGCAGATGTCTCAACTATCCACTCGACCAGAAGCTCACTCGACTATCGGGTCGGCAAGTCACAATAATGACTCACAGATCAACCCGCCTCTACTAAGGTGATAAGATCTAGCTAAGCTCCCTTCAAATATCGATCAACACTATAGTATTGATCAGTCCTATAAAGATCTCCACTCTGACAGATCTCGTGCATAAGCCTATTCTACTCACGAGTCACTTCCCAGAGATCACTATGATACTTTCCTGTATTCGAATGACTTCCCTTCTAATCGCCAGCCGACATCTGGAGAAGGAAGGATGACTGAGCAACCGGCCTATCCTCCACCTTGTCTCACCTGTCAAATCCAGATACCGAGAAGACATTTCCCTCCTGTACTCGAATGACTTTCCTTCCAACCGCCAGCCGACATCTGGAAAGAGAAGGATGACTCAGCAGCCTATCTGCTAACCTCTCAGTTACCTTCTATACATAGTCAAAGCCAAGGGTCAACCTCGGGGAGGCGAGAGACTATAAAAGGAGGGAAAGGAGGTAAAAAGAGGGGGATTGATTTCTGCTACTTCTTGATAAAAGCTCTGAATTTACCTTTGCTAAAAGAACTGATAGCTCGTAAAGAGTATCCTGAGGACCTTAATGGCCTAGGAACTCTCTGTAGGCTGTCTAAAAATCACAATGGATAGCTGACCCCCATCAAGTTCCGGCAATGGAAGTCACAATCAAACGACTTTCTAATCACTACATTTGCGATTCTGCAATCGCCACAAACATGGCTTCATGCCTGAGATGATTGATCTTGATGGCTGCGACAACAGCATGATTAATATTATATTATCAATTATTAGGAATGCTGATGAGCAGTGTAATGATTTTAGAAATAAAAGGTAACACTTAGTTGGTGAGTTGTTGGATAGAGAGCTATGGGCAAATATTCGTCTAGAAGATACTATGGGTGTTGATTCCCGTCTAGCTCTCACAACGAAAGCTACAATCAAATAGCTTACGTGCCGACAATCGAAAGCTGCAAATAGAAGACTTTTCACACAGATCAAGAGGAGTTACAATTTGACGACGCTTCCGACAGCAGATGAAAATTCTATTTAGTGGCCTTCACAATCGATGGTGAGAGTTACAATTTGACGACTCTCATACCTTATAACAGGCAAAGATCAATAAGCAATGGCCTTTGCAATATCATAATAGACGAGGTTACAAGTCAACAACCTCTCTTAAACGCAGAGTTAATTCCTGCGTTTCTCAAATTCCAAACGCACATATCCTGTGCGTTCGCCAGTAAGCACTTAACTCTGTAACGCAGAGTTAAAAGTACCAAAACGTGCACTTAACGTGCGTTCTTTCACAGACTCAACTGTGCGTCCCAAATTCTTGACGCAGAGTTGAATACACAAGCGCCTGTGCGTCTCCAACTCTAGAACGTATGCGGCCTGTGCGTTTTCAACCTTTGACAAAGGTTTAACTCTGCGTCTCAAGCCTCAGAGGCAGAGTTAAGGTCCATAACGCCAGATCAGGCGTATGACTCGTTCAAACACTAGTCGAACGGCTTTAAAACCGTTATCCCATGTTCTGAGGGATTTTCGCCCACTTAGGAGCAGATTTAGGGATTGGTTATACCCCTAATCCCCATATAAATAACCGACTTACTCAACTGAGTAAGGGGTTGGTCGTGATTGGTTGGTTGATCGGTTTCAGCAACAAAACCGTAGAAGGTTGAAGGAGCTGGCATCAAAAACCGCCTAAGGTCAACAAATCTCGGCAGTTCAACAACACGAAGAAGGAGATTTTTTGAAGGTCATCAAATCTCAGAGAATCCCTTCATCAGTGGAGAATCAACTTGGCTATTAACCGAATTTTCGGTTCTAACAACTCTGTTACAGAGTTCCAACTCACTCTGAGTTCTGAAACTCATTTAAGAGTTAGTGATTAAGCTTGCAACGCAAGTTAATCATATCAAACCAGTTATTCGGTTCTCAACAACTCTCTTTAGAGTTCTCAACTCATTACGAGTTCTTTACACTCATCGAGAGTTCTACACTGAATTCATCACACTAATCAATCGTTCCAGTGAGATAGTACGGTCGGATCGTCAACGGAGAGCAAGTTCGACGCGATCAATCGAAGGAAGCACTCCATCGCTACCAAGAAGAACCCAGTCTTAAACAAAGGTGAGAATCAAATTCATTCTCCTCTCTTTTGTAATCGGAATCCAAATTGTAATTGATTTTGAGAGAATACAAGTCAAATTTTCTTTCATTGTCTTTTTACTGCAAATTTCCAACAAACAAAAGATGGCGACTCTGCTGGGGACTAGCTTCTCTGATGAAGAAGTGGTGGCGCAATCCGACGTCCACCTCACCGGAACCACCGTCGAAACTCTCGTCGTAGAGTTCGACCAAGCCAAGTTCGAGGAGGTTCTCTCCTCTGGGTCGCTTAGCCCTAAAGCTAGGCGTGATACCCACAAGACCTCTAAGGAGGTCACCACTGCTGCTGAGATGCCAAAGAGAGCCCTCTCTTTTGGCCAAGACCTTAAACTCGCTCTGCGAGTTGAAGATTCCTCCCCCGTATCATTACGGCGCATAATAGGTCAAAAGAGACCTATGTCGGAGGAAAGCCCAATCAACGCCGACGACGCTGCGGCCAAGACGTTGAAACAAGCGAAGAAAAACGCCGCTCGATAGAGGAGAAGATCCATGCGGCGAGCATATCTGCGGAATAGCCGAACTTCAGCCCAACGTAAGAACTGCGTTTCTGAAAATTTGCCCGAACCCTGCGTTTCTCCTCCAGAACGCACACTTCGTGGCAACGAACCCGACTATGAGCCTCGGGTTATCCAGCTCAAATGCGACCCTCAATGGCGCGTTGTTCAACCCAGACGCACACCTCAAGAGTGCGTCCCAAAACGTGACCCCCAAAGGCACGTTCAACCATTCCAACGCACACCACAGCTGTGCGTTCAGTCAAAACAAGACCCCCAGGGGTCTGTTCAATCATCTAAACGCACACCTCAAGGGTGCGTTCAAACAAAACCTGACCCTCAGGGGTCTGGGTCATCAACCAAACGTACATCACAAGTGTGCGTTCAAACAAAGAACGACCCTCAGGGGTCTGTTTCATTATCAAAACGCACACCCCAAGTGTGCGTTCAACCAAAACAAGACCCGCAGGGGTCTGTTTCAACATCAAAACGCACACCACAAGTGTGCGTTCAATCGAGACAAGATCCACAAGGATCTGTTCCATCAGTAAAACACAGGCCTCGACCTCGTGTTTATAAACCAAAGCGCGACCTTCATGCTTCGCCTCAAGAACATGACACGGTCCGCATCGAAAGGCAGAGGGTTCCATCTCCACCTTCACAAAATCTTTCCCAGGTCTCCGACTTGCGTGAGCTACTGTCAAGAGGAAGGTCAACACAGCAAGGGGCCCATTCATGTCAGTGTGAACGGCTCATTTCCGCTGTCCTCTCCGAATATAGCTGTTGTTCACCTACGCCTAGACAGTCGGTGTTCAACAGATTAACGAGTGTCGTTAGGCCTCCCAAACGACAACAACGACAGAAGAAAGCCTCTGAAATTGAATATCCGGAGGTCACTATCAACATGATTGGGAGAGGAAGAGCTTCACATTCCGATTCTGACGAGTCACAAAGAAGTCATTCCCCAACTGTTAGGGAAATTTGTGACCAGTTCGAAGGAGTATATCGGAATACTCGGACGCGGACAGGAGCTATTCGCCCGGTTGACTATCAAAAGTTAGCCAAGGGGATAACAACAAGTGATGAACATTCGGCAATAGCCGAATCTCAATCCTCGAGCTCTGTCGGAGCACAAGAAGTTTCTGTTTACATGACGGGAAATCCCGAGGACATAGCCAAAAGAGTAGACGAGCATCACGTCATACTCCAAGCGCAACAAAAGACACTTCTCCAATTGAAGGATATGCTGGCCCAGCTTCTAGCAGAAAAAGGCCAAAAACCTGAATCTTCCCGGAGAACAACGTCAAAGGGAAAACACAAAGCACACGAGCATTCAGACCGTGAGACTCACAACTTGGAATCCTCGTCTGAAGGTGAGAAGGAAGTGGAAAGAGAACTACATCCTCAGTCCACTAAGATGGATGAACTGGAGGCTCGCCTCAATGCAATCGCCAACAGAAGTGAGCTCCGCGAAGAAGGAGTAGTGAGGCCTTATCCTGCTGAGTGGGATATAGCTCCCTACCCATCGAAGTTCAAAGCTCCAACATTGCAACCGTTCGATGGCACGGGATCACCAAATCAGCACATCTACTACTTCAAATCTCAAACTGGAGATGTAGTAGCAAATGATGCAATATTGACGCGCTTGTTCATCGGCACCCTTAAAGGGGTGGCTTTTGAATGGTTTATGAAATTGCCTGCTGGATCTATTCAGAAGTGGGTGGATTTGGAAAGGCTTTTCCTAGCCAGGTTCTTCGAAGACGACACTGAGGTCTCTGTCCCGACTCTTCTCGCCACTAAACAGAGGAAAGGAGAGTCTATCAAGGCTTATGTAGAGAGGTTCCGCAGCATGGCATTACGATGCCCCTCAGGTATGACTCAATCAACATTGGTTGAAACTTGCAGGCACAACCTGCAGACGCATCTTCTTGCCCAGATGGGGGTAGCGGAATGTCGCTCCTGGAGGCAACTGGTGTCCCAAGGAGAACAAGCTGAAGAAATTGTCGCTCGGGTGAAAGCCGAAGAAGCTGCACAGCCCAAGCCACAATAACAACAGCAACGTAATCAGAACAATGCCTAACGGTCTAAAGGAAAAGAGACCTTAGCAGCTGATTACACGCGAGTACCGCCTCCCACGAATCAGGGCAAAACGCCTAATAAGCAAAAAATGCCCAAACAATATTCCTTCAAGGAGGAGCATGTGGACACCTTGTTCCAGCTGCTGCGGAAGAATAACAAACTACAGCTTCCTGAAATCCGGAAGTCGGATGAAGCAGGGAAGGTAGATGACCCTAATTACTGCCGCTACCACAGATTCCTGGGTCATCCTACCCGGAGATGTTACATCTTTAAGGATATTCTCCAAAATTTGGTGGACGCTAAGGTGCTCACCCTGAAACCTGAGTAAAAGACGGTGTCTACCAACATGATAGCAGTACAGTTCGGTGACTTCCCACCGGTGGCAACCGCAAATGGCATGGTCCCCATCCACAAGGGTGAAATGCACCTGAAGAATACTGACTTGCACAGCCAGAAAGACAAAGGATTGATACCCCTCACCACTCCAAAAGGAGAGATCATGTGGGTTCACCCTGATTTGGTAGAAGACCAACAGTGGACGAGCATCTCGTCCAAGAAGAAAAGAGGAAAGGCTAAGTCATCCAACATGATTAGCCCCTCTGTTAATGAGAATGATGAGTTGCTCAAACCGCTTACTGACTCAGAAGACGAGAGGGTCGTTCTAGCGGCATACCCGGAAGGTAACCTTGGCACCCGGTCTAGAAGGGCTTACTTGAAAGACTACAACCAGAACCCTCAAGAAACTAAAGAACAGCCCCAAGATGCTAGGGGTTCTGTACCAAAGAGGCCTGCTGATAAAGGGAAGCAAAAGGAGCTCCGGTTCAACAGAAATCTCCACCAGGAATCCGGAGAATCGAGTGCTCCATTTCAATTCAATGTCATGGCACAGCTGGCCAACATACCGGCCAGAATTACACTATATGAGCTCCTAAAGTTGTCAAAAACTACTAAAGAAGCTCTAATCGAAGCTTTGAAGAATACGGAGAGCTTCATCACAC
>BQKN01053864.1:150023-164805 GCA_022839385.1 Asparagus kiusianus | reverse complement strand
GCCCGTATTTCCAAAGCCTACAACAAAAAGGTTAAGGAACGGATTTTTAAGAAAGGCGATCTGGTTTTGGCTAACAGACGACCCATGGTGATGACACACAAAACCAAAGGGAAGTTTAATCCTAAATGGGAAGGGCCATTCGTAATAGATTCAGTCTATTCAGGTGGAGCTTATCGCCTTATCAATCAAAAAGGAGACAGGCTCATGATGCCAATTAATGGGAAATTCCTTAAGAGATATTTTCCGTAAATCATGTAGCTCACTTCTTGTTCTTGTAAATTCCAGCCGAGTTAGGCTGGGGGTTGCCAATTCATAATGCATTTCGGGAATAAATTGTAATTTTTCTTGTCTCGTATGTCGTCATGTTAACATTGCACTTCTGACGAAAGAATTTTTTTTCTGGAGTTATTCTAAGTAATAATGAAGAGAATTTTAGTTTTATGCCAAATTAACATGACACTTACGACTTTCATTTTATTCTTCGTTGTCTCGAATTAAAATTCAGCCAGAAGAGATAATGAAGACTAAAATGATATCGTTTTCATTCAATATTACAAATTTGCGTACAAAGGTGAAGACGATTGAAGTAAAAGCGATATACAATTATTCCTTAGCAAAAAGAAGTGCAAATCCTAGGCGTTGGGATCCATCAGCTTGAAAGACTTGAGCTTAGACTTTAAAGCTGATATTTTATCATCGCGAGCCTTCTTGATTTCTTCTGTTATCTGGCTCTTGAGTTCCTCTTCATTTGGTGCTGTTGCTGTGAGCTCTCGTCTAATCTTATCAGTAGCGGCAAGTTCGTCACAATAACCTTTGAGAAGCCCATCACAGTAACCAGCTAATCCTTTGAAAATCTCCATACCGTCGGCTAGCTGAGCGTTTATTTGAGGTAGCTCAACGCCAGCACGATCAAGTTTTGCTGCTTTATCCCGAAGACCCATAGCAAGATTGCCCATGTCCTCTTGTGCTCGGAGAAGCTCCCCACGCAAGTGAGCAACGCGAGATTCTGCTTCGGATAAGCTCTTCTGGAAAGTCTCTTGTTGCTGCGCTTTCAAAGCCCTGGCCTTAGAGAGAGCTTGATCCACTTCTGGTCCTATGTCGTCACGTTGTAGCATGGAAAGGAATTCCAGTTCATATTCTAGAATGATGAGGCCCTCGTGACAATTTTCGGTCCATACTATATCCCCCTGGTCTCTAATATTGGCGACACACTCTAGCAGATGGGGTTCAAAGACCTTAAAACTCACATCCCCAAGGCTGACGACGTCAATGGTTATTAGCATCCAATGCTCTAGTTGTTCGATAAGTTTCCTCAAAGTTCCCGAACTTGGAGGTGGAGCAGTTGGATAAGTAAAACAATTAGCATAATCAGTGCGAACGGGACGATCGACAGCTTCAGAAGACGGCCCTTCGGGCATACTTGATGCTGGATCCGGGATGGTTAATCCCTGCCCAGCTGCCATTATGTTAGGACCAGAAGAAGTAGTCGGGAGTATGGTCTCCTCTTTCTCCTCAGGAGACGCAACATGTGCCGACTTTATGGCATCCCCCATCAATTTGGCCCCCTTGGAGTTTTTAGCTGCAACAGGCCTCCTCTTGCGGACTCTCTTCTCATACTCACCTTCTTCCTTTGCAGTAAGGGCTCATTTCCCTGATGATCTCAAAGAGCGAGACTTAGGAAGAGGTGCACTCTCGAAAACTTCTTTAGTGTCCTCTTCTTCAGAAGGCTTAGCAACGGGTAATTCCTTCGGGATCTCTTCGATTCCGGCTGCTTCTCGCTCGCAGGACAGATAATCCTCAATCCCCGGTAATCAAGTCCTGCCAGAGCCACTTCTCGACTTATAAAGCCCCCGGATTTCATTTATACACGAAGTGTATATATCATATTCTGGGATTAGAGAAGCCTGGTCAAACCAATCGCGGAAATCTGCCACGGTGGAGCAGCTAGGCGGCAAACTAGGCAAAGTGAATTGTGCATGGGTCCCTCGGGCGAGGAAGAAATGCTAGGCACGGGCCCCTTCATATAAATTCCCAATATGAGCTAATCTCGGGTTAGGGTTGCCAACATAAAGCTGGTCATACCCAAATTGTCGAGCGAAACGCGAAGGAATATATGGCTCAATGACGCATCTCTCGCCTAGCCGGAAGACCAAGTAGCCCACTCGGATGGCAAGAAGCCATTGGAAAGTCCCCATGTTTAAAAGTGAGGATCCTTCAAAAACCACATCGCCAAACTTTGGGTTTCCTTCTTCAGCCCCGTCGAAACAAGGACGGCAGCAGAAGAGGTCATAGTTGTCTCCTGAAGACAAGAGCTGTCTAGCCCGGACTATGTACACAGTTGTCCACGTGGCCGACTCAAGCCTCTGGATGAAAGGGACAGAAGTTTTATTATCGTGCACGATCCCCGTCATCAACGAGGGACAATTCAGTACAAACCATGCCACCAAATAGGTATAGGGCATGGGAACACGGGGTTGAAAAGTCTTCCAGACTTTCCTCCCGGCAACATTCATCTCTTTGACATCAAGGAGTTCTGAGGTCAAATCTCGTAAGCCTCTCTGCAGGCAGCCCGTCATCGTAGGGAGAAGACTTAGTGGTTTCCCATAAGTTAGGAGAACAGTGGGATAAACTACCTCAACCAAGATTGATTCTGTCGGTCTCGACGGCACAACGCACCGTTTCAACCATAGCATCAAGAAACCAGCAAAGAGTGCCATGTCAGAAATGGGAGTAGCGGCTTGATGATGAAAGCTCTCAAACTCACTGCCAGCTTCGAATCCATCTTCTAAATGTTGATTCTTATAAACAGCCTTAGGAGCCCTGATGCGGGCTTTAATACTCCCAGCGGAATTGACAGCAAGATGGGTCACCTTAGAGTCTTTCTGACCCAAGTTCTGAAATAAATAATCCGCCCAAGTAGTATGCATAAGGCCACTCCCGCGCGTTCCGGAAACTTGAGCGCAGATATGGAAATGACACATTAATTCCCAAAAAGTGTCATAAATTTCCGGATGAGCAGTCTTTAAGATGGATAGTTCCTCAGTGGTGGGGACAAACTTTTCATATGGCGTTTGGCCAAAAGATAGTCCCGATATCGCATGCATCTCGTGGAGAGCAAATCCCAACTCCCCAACAGGTGTGAAGAAAGTGCAGCTATCCGGATTGTACCGCTCCAGCATAGCATAGAAGCAGGGATAGTTCTGAACAATCCCGCGTCTCGTAGCCTGTACTGATATCGTAAGGCCAGACTGAGTAAGAGGCTCCTTGAGTTCCTCTAAGACAAAATCCACCATCCTAGTCCACCAGTCGTCCTCTCCAGAGAACAACCAGCCTGGAGAACGAAAAGCTTGTGCAGGGAATTCCCCGCGAGAAGCAAGAAACTGGCGTATGAACATGTTCGCTGGAAGAGGTGCTTCCCGACTAAGTTCTTTCTTCTCAAATCTACCGGGTCTCAAACCTTTGAGCTGCCCGCCAATTTGAACACGAGAAGATCGACCAGATCCAAACGATATATTCTCCTTCTCTTTGACAAGTTCGAAGGCCAGACCCCTGCGACCACCAACACTCAGGAAGTAGGAAAGTGGGTACATTCTCTTCATACTTGGAAGGGAAAATAAACGATCGCCGACTCTTCGCAACATTCGGGAGTCCTCTACGCACTCAACTTGCCCATCGGCGGATATATGGTCTCCGAACAAAAATGATGGTTTGACAAACTGATCCAGACCCGCAGGAGTCTCTAAATCCACATCGGTTATCAGGGCTCTAAGAGTGGAACTCCCAGCAAACCTAATCAAGTGTGTCCGTTCCAAGCTCGGAAAAGTACACAAAGGAATTTCTCTGCGAAGACCAAAAGCTATCCCCACTTCTGGATCATCAGTGTAGTTGAAATGTCGCTCCGGTAGAAGTGGCACATTGGGAAAAAGCACTGTAAAATCAGAACCAAGGGTTAGTAGCAGAAATAAATTGCTAATACGAAAGACAAATTCCACGTGTCAAGAGTTAAATACAAGGGACAACCCTTGTAACAACATTTGAACGTAGACATTTGAACGCAGAGATCAAACCCTGCGTTATCAACATTTGAACGCAGAGGTTGAGCCTTGCGTTATAATATTTAAACGCAAAGGTCAAGACCCGCGTTCAAACTTCATATCCGAACATAGGAGTCTTAACTCTATGTTTCCTTAAATGCAGCCTTAAGTTTGCGTTTTCTTTTTTTAAACGCAGAGCCCCAACTCTGCGTTCCTAATTTTAATATAGAGACTGGGCTCTATGTTTCTTAAACGCAGAAGTTTAAGTCTGCGTTTCCAATTTATGACACAGAGCCGTAACTCTGCGTTTCTGAGGAGAAAACGAGTCATCTTCCTCGTTGATGAGAACCCATCTAGGGTTTACAAAGATTTGTCGAAACGAGTTGCCATGGCCGTCACCTACCACAGCAACGGGGTCCGTGTGACAGCGACAACAATGCCGAAGCGCTCATCAAAGCAGCGGCATCACCGGTGTTCTCAGCCGGTGATGCCTCCGAAGAAGCCTTAGCGGCCTTCTTAGAGCCCGAGCTCATCCTCCTAGGCGCCATGAGTGCAGCTGATCGGAGAAGACAGAGTTCGTCGGAGAATCGACCGAAATTAAAACGAGAAATCTCGTTCTTGGAACTAAGCAAGGCGAATGAGTCAAATGACTCTTGATGTGACCTTACAAGGTCTATTTATAACAGCCGTCGGGCTGTTAAATCGGCTCGGGACTCTAGGAAAGAATCCCAACCGAATCTAAAACGTGATTTTTCACGTTAACAGATAAAGTCGGTTAGACTTTAACGCAGAATTCACCTCTGCGTTCAATTTTTTCTTTTAACGCCAAGTCTAGACCTGCGTTGTAACGGTTCTTAACTTTGTGTTTCGAACCTCTAACGCAAGAGTCGCTATTTGCGTTGCGATTGTCCTAAGCAAAGGATCCACCTTTGTATTGGCAAATCATGATACTTACTTCTTAAGTTCATGACCCCTTTTAACGAGGCATTGTTAAATCTCTGTATTTCCTCAGCAGAATTTAAATCCCCGTCAGGTTAATATTACACCTCAGACGAATGTCATCCCCATAGAGTTTGAATTTAGCTTACATCACCGTAACGATAATTCCTCTATCAAAATCCACTTATCAATTCTCATCAAGAGAGTGATAAGTCTCCAAATCATACAAATCATGATTAATTTACTAACTCTTCTCAATGGAGTAGTAAATATCCAATTTATCGGCTCTACTTCATAGAGTGATAAAATTCTCAAAATCTTGTTCAAATCACAAGTATTGTAGATCATCACTCCGATGATAAATCACTTAGCAAGTTTCCCCTGCGAGACGCTAAGTCCCCTTAGATGGGTTCAAAGCACATCAATATTCTTCTTGTCATGTTAACATTACACCTCTGACAAAAACCCACTTATCGACTCTCTTCAATAGAGCGATAAGTCCTCAAAATTGCTTCTATAGCAATATTTTCTCTTGTCACGTTAACACTACACCTCTGACAAAAACCCACTTATCGACTCTCTTCAATAGAGCGATAAGTCCTCCAAATTGCTTCTATAGCAATATTTTCTCTTGTCACGTTAACACTACACCTCTGACAAAAGTCCACTTATCGACTCTCTTCAGTAGAGCGATGAGTCTTCAAGTTGCTCTAATCGCAATTGCTCGCATGTCAGGTTAAAATCCCTGACACCTTTAACTCGTTTGAACCAGTTAATTCTTTTGCAAAGGAATAACGAGTGTTCATACCCCCCCATGAGTTAAAGTTCTTCTAGAATTATCTTAGATGATAATGAAGAAAATTTTAAAGACTGGGTATTTTTCATATAGTTCCATGGTTGCAAGTCAGAACACGGCACATGCAATGAAAAGAAGCAAATCAGAATCACTCTTTTTATTATCACCAAAAATATTGAAGAGTGATACAAAAACCTTGTTCTTATCAAACAAAAAGAACACTACATCATTCAGCCCTTGGATCAGTAAAAGTGAAATACACAAGCCGGGATTTAATAGCAGCTAGCCTTTCTTCATGAGCGGCCTGCACCATTACCTCGGCTTTCTTCCTAAGGATGCTTACATCCGACTCAATTGCACTGGCTTGCTTTTGAAGAAGTTCAAGATCCTGTGTCGACGAGCGGTAAGTGGCGTAAGTCTTCACGCTTTCTAGCCTGAGCCTCACCAAGATCTCTTTCTCCCGCGCGAGCTCTGATTTGTGTCGAGCCAATTCCACCATGAGGCGATCAATTTCTGCACGAGTCGCTTGAATGGCAGCACTAGAATCGTCCACAGCATGTTGTTTCTGCATGCATAGCCCCTGTAAGGATGCGAGTTCAAGCTCCCTGTCAGTGATGGCTTCTTGAAAGGTCTCGTATTGGCGGGCCGCTTCAACTTTAAGATTATTAAAGACTAACGCGGCCTGAGCAGCAAGATCAGCTTGATGCAATTCTTCCAAAGCCCTCAGATCTTTCTCCAATCGAGAGACACCTTCGGAGCAATGCTGGAACAATCGAGCGTCATCCAAATAGCGAATACCGTTCAAAGAGTGCATAAGCATCGGCTTAAAAGAATCGAACGAAGCTCGTCTAGCACTGATCTCCTCGATTGCCAGCTTCATCATGTCTTCTAACGGTCGTAGAAGAATCTTTAGAACGGAAGGGACGGCCACTGGACTCAGAGACTTCATCGGAGATGTCGATGGGGAGCCTAAAAGCATAGACCCAGATGCAGGAGAAGTGGGTGATGACCGTGAGGAAGTTGGAGAAGCTATGCTGACGTCCAGTTGCGAGGGACTAGAAGGTAGAACTATGAGTGCCCCAGTTTGGGCTGAGCTTAGCACCATCTCTGTCCCCACAGGTTTGAGAGGAATCGTCAGCGAAAGAGGTTCCTCTGATAAAGAACTGGTTGTCATCGGCATCGATTCAGAGGGAGGAACGTCCGCTGCTTGCGAGGGGAGCGATGATGATGTACCGGCGGCCTCGTGAATTGGGGAACCTAAACAAAAGAGCAATCAGTATATAATAGAGAAACACCAAAGAAATCAGAGTGTATAACTTCTACCAGTAGGGTAAAAAGGAAGATAACCGGACGCCTTATCAGAAGAGGGTGGTGGCGGATTAGCCTAGCTAGTAGAATCATCACCATCACTTTCATCCTCATCAGCATCATCATGGTGAGATGAGCTCTCATAGTCTAACGGTTCGTCATCGTCTGCAGCCGATGGTCCTGGAGAACTCGTTGACGTGTCCACTTTAGTCAGCCGACCAGTTGTGGGACTAGGAATAATAGTCTCCGAATGTGGCAATAATGCAGAGGAAGCGGGAGACTGACTCTCGTCAGGATGTACAAGCTCTTCCGACACCAGTTCGTCTGCAGGCAGCTTGACCCCTTCAGATGAAGACGTTGTAGGTAGTACCCTTGCAGGTGAAGAAGCAGCATCAAGAGTCTGATCTGGAAATGGCGAGATATCGGGATCTATTGTAGAAGAAGCCCCCATATCCTCAATTGGGAATTCACCTCCTCCCTCTCCCTGATCCAAAGGAAAATGTGGAGAAAATTCTTCGGAAAATGTAGCACCCTCAGAATGAGGACCTGTGCGATCAGGATGACTTGCAGCGATGGGTCCTTGCTCTTCTCCTCTACTGGCAGATTTAAAAGCATCCACCATCAGCTTCTCAGCAGGAGGGTCTACCAACAGCTTTCTGCGAGTACTTTTTTCATATTGAGCTTCTTCTGCTTCGGACAGAGCCCTCTTTCCAGTTGCTTTTGTCCTTGGAGCTTCAGCAGCTGTGGGATTCACTACCGGGGGACTCTCTACTCCTAGTTCCCCTTCCTCTTCCTCAGCTTCATCTTCAAAATCTAAAAACTCGTCGATCCCTTTCAGACAAGACACACGAGCTCCTTTCCGGGATGTATACAGCCTTCTAATTTCACGAAGGCCTAAAGTGTACAGTTTATATTCCGTGATTGTAGAAGCTGCATAATACCAGTTACAGAAAGCCGCGGAGAGAAGAGAATTCGGTGTTTTGTGGGGTAATCTGAAGGTAGCCCCGGTGCAACCTGCGGTGGAATAATACCAGGCTCGAGCTCCTTCGTATATGTTGCCCATAACCGAAAGTAGGCTTCTTGGATTGCCAACATACAGTTGGTCGTATCCGAATTGGCGAGCAAATCTATACGGTTAATAGGGCTCAATTATGTATTTGTCATTCTGCCTGAGGATGAGATAACCAGGTCTGATATTTAACAGCCAATGGAAAACTCCCCCGTCCAAGCGAGTAAAACCATTAGGACCAGCAGTATCTTGGAATACCTGTCCATACTCTCCACCCTCAAAATCCGGGAAGCAGCGGAAGATGTCGTAGCTGAGGTCTCTCGACAGGATCTGACGGACCTTCACTACGTAAGTGCCTATCCAAGTAGCCTTTTCTAATCTCTGCACGAAAGGAATGAAGCCTTCATCTGTGGAAGACGGAGCACTCATCAGATGTGAACAATGCGAGGCATACCAAGCCATTAAGTAAGTATATGGCAAAGGTACTCTAGGATTTGGGGTCATCAAGCTTTTCTTTCCTTCAGAGTCTATCTCCTTCACTTGGATAAACTCGAGACACAATTCCCTCAAGCCATGCTGTAGACAACATGTCATGGCCGAAAGTAGATTTATGGGCTTCCCGTGAGCTAAGAGGACAGCCGGATAAGCTACTTCAATCATCACAGCATCTATTGGCCTGGTAGGGACCACACACCGCTTTAGCCACAGCATAAGAAAACCCACCAATAAAGCCATATCAGAGATTGGAATGGCTGCCTGGTGATGGAAGCTCTCAAATTCAGTTTGTGCGGGGAAATCATCTTCTATTCCCTCGCTAACTTAGTGAACGGTGGCGTCATTAATCAAAGCCTGAATGGTCTCAGGGGTGCTTGCCTCCCGACGAGACACATTGACAGCTTTGTTAGACAAATTCTGGAAAAGATACTCAGCCCAAGATAGCTGCTTGATACCACGTCCACGTGCTCCTGTTAGTTGGCTACAAATTTGGAAATGACACATCACCTCCCATAGAGTGTCGTATACTTCGGGGTTCGTCTCCTTCAAAATTTTCAGCTCACTTGACCCAGGGACAAACTCTTCATATGGTAAGTCTCCAAAAGGAAGACCTGAGACGTCAAACATCTCATGTAGGGCGAACCCTAATTCTCCTTCCGGTGTGAAAAATGTACAAGTCTCTGGATTGTACCGCTCCAGAATGGCGAAGAAGTTATAAGGACTAAGAGCGATACCGAATTGAGTAGCCCTAATAGGGCAACCAAGCCCAGATTGAGTTAACGGTCCCTTTAAATCCGCCAGTACGAATTCTATCATTCGTTCCCACCATCCTGCCTTAGTGGAATGTACCCATCCAGGAGTTCGGAATACTGCGGTTGGAAATTCACCTTTGGCGGTTAAAAATCGTCGCATGAAGGTGTTAGCTGGGCTAGCACTTTCTCCTAAAGGATATCCCCGTGAGAATAAGTAGGGTTCCAAGGCTGACACTTGTCGACTATAACCAGCGGAATGTACACCCTTGTGAGTCAGAACCCCGACAGCTACCCCATCTTGCTCTCTCACCAAGTCCCAATTCATGTGGCGGGGAATGGAGGCGCATTGGTAATAAGAGATGGGAAACATCCTGTGCATGTCAGGAAGAAAGAAGCGACGATCTTCGATTTGCCGAAGCCATTTGTAGTGTCCGCCGTGCACGATCTCTTTTGAGATAGTGACACGATCCCCAAATAGAAAATCCGGCTTGACAAGCTTCTTGCGGGACCCAGTCTCAAATTTAGCGTCTGTAACTAATACCCTAAGTATATCTGTACTTGGATCGGAGATCAAGGTGACACGATCCTTGTCAGAATCTTGGAATATCGGGAGTTCTTGACACAGATTGAATTGCATGTTAAAATCCACACCCCCCTCACGCCCGAAGTGGTGACGAGGATTGAGCGGTTCGCGGGTATAAGGCACTGCAAAACAAAGAAATATTCAGTCAGGAAGAAAACTATCAAACGCACGATTCAGATCTAGCGTTTAATTTTCATCAACGCAGAGGTCAACCCTGCGTTAATCTTTCAAACGCACAGTTCAAACCTGGCGTTTAAAATTCATTAACGCAAAGGTCAAGCCCTGCGTTAAATCTGTTGAACGCACAGTTCAGACCTGGCGTTTAAAATTCATCAACGCAAAGGTCGAACTCTGCGTTAAATTTCTCGAACGCACAGTTTAGGCTTGGCGTTTAGAATTCATCAATGCACAAGTCGAACTTTGCGTTAATCATTCGAACGCATAGTCCAGACCCAGCGTTCAGATTCCATAAACGCAGGGTCAAGCCCTGACGTTTCAAATTCAGAACGTAGAGTCCTAACTCTGTGTTAACAATGTCAAACGAGTCGTCTTCCTCGTTTGTAAGAACCCATATAGGGTTTTTCAGAAAGAACTCGCCGAAGCAAGTTTGACGGCAACGCATCTAGGGTTTTTTCAAAGAACTCGCCGAAGCAAGTTTGACGGCCCCGGGGAGCGACACTTACCACCGACGGGCGGAGCCTGAGACGGCGGCGCCGCTGCAGCAGTGGATCTGGGGCGAGAAGCGGCCTTTTTCTTGGAGCCCATGGTGTATAAGGACCGGAGAAGATGAAGAAGATCACCGGAATCGAAAACGAAGAGTCTTCGTTAAAAAATTTTCCAAAAGAAAAGAGGCAAAAAGTCGGGTGACTTTTGATTTGACCTATGGCGGTCTATTTATAGACAGCTATGAGCTGTCAAATCGGGTTGGGGACTTTAGGCCCAAAACCCCGCAAAACGAGGCCTGTGCGCCCGCGTTGCATCAACTTCTGAACGCAGAGTTCAACCCTGCGTTTTAATGCTTCAGCATCAAAAACCTATCTGCGCATCTGCATTAATTGAGCCTCCTGACGCAGAATTTAACTCTGCGTTGCAGCACTATAACACAGGAAGTTTACTTGGGCATTCCAACTCAACCACATGAATTCCTCTATGTTTGTAGCCAAGACATGGTTTCAAATAAATAGAGGGAGGCTAATGTCAACTATCAAGGCGACTAGAGCCAAGAAGAAACAGGTGACTATACTGAAGAGTCTGTTGGATGAGTTCAAACAGTTTACAATCAGCCAAAGTTCAGCAATGTCTTCAGATCAGATGACATGAACAATCAACACGCTAAAATTTAGGATCCAAAGTATTCCGAAAAATCGTCCCAGTCAACCGCGAACTTTCGAAAACTTTGGAGGGGGTTCTGTAGGCTGTCTAAAAATCACAATGGATAGCTGACCCCCATCAAGTTCCGGTAATGGAAGTCACAATCAAACGACTTTCTAATCACTGCATTTGCGATTCTGCAATCGCCACAAACATGGCTTCATGCCTGAGATGATTGATCTTGATGGCTGCGACAACAGCATGATTAATATTATATTATCAACTATTAGGAATGCTGATGAGCAGTGTAATGATTTTAGAAATAAAAGGTCAGACTTAGTTGGTGAGTTGTTGGATAGAGAGCTATGAGCAAATATTCGTCCAGAAGACACTATGGATGTTGATTCCCATCTAGCTCTCACAACGAAAGCTACTATCAAATAGCTTACGTGCCGACAATCGAAAGCTACAAATAGAAGACTTTTCACATAGATCGAGAGGAGTTACAATTTGACGACGCTTCCGACAGCAGATGAAAATTCTATTTAGTGGCCTTCACAATCAATGGTGAGAGTTACAATTTGACGACTCTCATACCTTATAACAGGCAAAGATCAATAAGCAATGGCCTTTGCAATATCATAATAGACGAGGTTACAAGTCAACAACCTCTCTTAAACACAGAGTTAATTCCTGCGTTTCTCAAATTCCAAACGCACATATCCTGTGCGTTCGCCAGTAAGCACTTAACTCTGTAACGCAGAGTTAAAAGTACCAAAACGTGCACTTAACGTGCGTTCTTTCACAGACTCAACTGTGCGTCCCAAATTCTTGACGCAGAGTTGAATACACAAGCGCCTGTGCGTCTCCAACTCTAGAACGCATGCGGCCTGTGCGTTTTCAACCTTTGACAAAGGTTTAACTCTGCGTCTCAAGCCTCAGACACAGAGTTAAGGTCCACAATGCCAGATCAGGCGTATGACTCGTTCAAACACTAGTCGAACGGCTTTAAAACCGTTATCCCACGTTCTGAGGGATTTTCGCCCACTTAGGAGCAGATTTAGGGATTGGTTATACCCCTAATCCCCATATAAATAACCGACTTACTCAACTGAGTAAGGGGTTGGTCGTGATTGGTTGGTTGATCGGTTTCAGTAACAAAACCGTAGAAGGTTGAAGGAGCTGGCATCAAAAACCGCCTAAGGTCAACAAATCTCGGCAGTTCAACAACACGAAGAAGGAGATTTTTTGAAGGTCATCAAATCTCAGAGAATCCCTTCATCAGTGGAGAATCAACTTGGCTATTAATCGAATTTTCAGTTCTAACAACTCTGTTACAGAGTTCCAACTCACTCTGAGTTCTGAAACTCATTTAAGAGTTAGTGATTAAGCTTGCAACGCAAGTTAATCATATCAAACCAGTTATTCGGTTCTCAACAACTCTCTTTAGAGTTCTCAACTCATTACGAGTTCTTTACACTCATCGAGAGTTCTACACCGAATTCATCACACTAATCAATCGTTCCAGTGAGATAGTACGGTCGGATCGTCAACGGAGAGCAAGTTCGACGCGATCAATAGAAGGAAGCACTCCATCGCTACCAAGAAGAACCCAGTCTTAAACAAAGGGGAGAATCAAATTCATTCTCCTCTCTTTTGTAATCGGAATCCAAATTGTAATTGATTTTGAGAGAATACAAGTCAAATTTTCTTTCATTGTCTTTTTACTGCAAATTTCCAACAAACACTCTCCCTCAAACCCTACTCAAGCTCACCAGCTGACTTGACCGTCGGAGGTACCACGGGGGAAATGAGCCCCGTCCTCCTACGGGTTTCTTCTTCTTCTTGGTTGTGAAGGAGGTGCAAGCGTTCTTCTTGCCTATGTTAGAGGACCAGATCCCCCTATTAAAGGTCGGGCATAAAGTCAGAGGAGGAGTCGACCCTGTCTCCCATCCTCTTCCTTTTCGTCATCATCATAAGGATCGAAGCTGCATCCGCCGGCAAAAATCCCCCATCGGCTGTGTGATATCAGACATCAACAGTTTGGCACCCATCGTGGGGCTGACTTTCTTCTCTAAGAAGAAATGCCTAATTATAAGCAGGGGCCTGATCTTGTTCATTCTTAAAGAACGCTGAAAATGCACTATTCAAGCTAAACAAAGCCTGGAATTACATCATTCAAGCTATGAAGGATTAGCCTATGGCTATGAGGAGCCAACATAGGCGTAGCCCTTGAAGGCTCCAACAGCTTTTTAGGGAGTATTTGCCAAGTGGAACCCCGAAAGCCCTCCTCAAGAAGACACACCACTATGGCGTTTGTGTGGCTTAAAAATGAAGTGCGGGCTTCCTATCGCCACCACATATAAAAAATCCATCGCGTGGACAGTCTAAAAGCCTAGAGTTGGATCGCAAAACAAAACCCCACCTCCGACAAGGGTTATAATCAGATCCATTATCGCTTAAGCTCCTGCTGATGACGGCTCACGTGAGAAAGGAGTAGTGATTAATTCTATGGCAGGTTCCTTGGACCATCACAGCCTTCAAAGGAGAGTCCTTCCTTACCAAGGGTGAGATTGTAGGGAAAACTCGAGGGCTCACCAGCTGGTCTTCTCAAGAAGATTAACAGCTTTGGCCCCCGACAGATGCTCAGGACCACCAGAGTCAAAGGAAGAACTGGTGGTCGAAGCATGCGACTCGCACTCTCCCGCAAAAAGAAGGCTCCTCCATTCACAGGATAGTCTGGTCGTTGCTAACCCTAGAATCCTCAAGGGGAATCCATGATCCCATCAAATTCCAGGGAACAAAGCTTCGGTACTGGGGGTTCTCACCAACAAGAAGCCCCCATCACAAAAGTTTCTTGGGCCTCCTCTATCGAGCAACATCTTCCAAAAGCTCAAACAACGGAATACTGGCTATAACAGAGAACCAACGGTGGTGAAGCAAGATATGTTGAAAATCACCACGTCCACCGTCGACCTGTAAGGACCTTAGTAAAGACCCAAGTTCAGAAAGGTCTTGGCTGATGAGATGGTAAATATGTCGACAACTCAGCAACGTCTAAAGCCAAACAGCTCACCCTCGAGAGGAAGAGCAACCCCCGATTCCGGACATCCCTCAGTTTAGCAACAAAGATAGCCAATGAAGCAACAGCTCGCCCTCATCACAACAAAAATGTTCACAGGCGATAAGGAATAGCCAAGGAGGCTCCATCTCGGTGACCTTGTCCCTAGCAAAAAGACATCTTCAAAATGCATCTGAGAAGAAACAAGAATTCGACGCCATTCGAGGAATAAGTGTGGATGAGTTGTACTCTATTATGTATAAATTTCAAACAATCAATAAAAGTTTTTTAAGAAAACAATAAAGACCTAGTCAACTCTCAAGAGTTCTAGGCGTTCGAATCCTCAGTCGGTCACAAGCCCTTGGCTCTTCCTAAAGATAAGTCCAAGGCACAATGACTCCTCAGTCGGCACAAAGCCTTTGGCTCTTCTTAAAGGTAAGCCTAAGACACAACATATGGTTCAATTCTGTCTGCTCTCATCGACCATCATGGTC
>BQKN01053864.1:84026-150013 GCA_022839385.1 Asparagus kiusianus | reverse complement strand
CACAACATATGGTTCAATTCTGTCTGCTCTCATCGACCATCATGGTCAAGACCTTGGCTCTTCCTAAAGATAAGTCCAAGGCACAACAACTTATCAGTCAGCACAAAGCCTTTGGCTTTTCCTAAAGGTAAGTCCAAGACACAATGACTCCTCAGTCGGTACAAAGCCCTTGGCTCTTCTTAAAGATAAGCCCAAGGTACAACATATGGTTTGATTCCATCTGCTGTCATCGACCATCATGATCAAGACCTTGGCTCTTCCTAAAGATAAGTCCAAGGCATAATGACTCCTCAGTCGGCAAAAAGCGCTTGGATCTTCTTAAAGGTAAGCCTAAGGCATAACATATCGTTCGATTCCGTCTGCTCTCATCGACCATCATGGTCAAACCCTTGGCTCTTCCTAAAGATAAGTCCAAGGCACAATGACTCAGTCAGTTCCAAAGCCCTTGGTTCTTCCTAAAGATAAGTCCAAGGCACAACGACTCCTCAGACGGTTCCAAAGCCCTTGGCTCTTCCTAAAGATAAGTCTAAGGCACAACGACTTCTTAGTCAGCACAAAGCCTTAGCACCACCTCAGGGTAAGCCTAAGGCATAACGACATCTCAATCGGTTCCAAAGCCTTTGGTTCCTCATCGGGAGTAGCCTAAGGCACAAAGGCTCCTCAAATCAGCAATCAAATCCATGGTTCCCTACTTAGATAATCCAAAAGCAAAGCCCCAAGGTCAACCTTTATAAATTACTTTCCGGCCAGAACAAGAGAAACGAAGACGTCAACACTTATCCCGCGGATGCCATTTGATCTACAAATACCGACATTGTTCTTGAAACAAAAGCAGTGTTACGATTACAAACATGATCAACTGTTTCATCAAGTAGTTTCAGCTCTCAAAAGCAAAGGACAGGAGAAATCATTTCTCATTCAAAAATGTTTCTTACGTTTTTATCAAAAGGCCCAACAGGACTTACAAAAAAAAGAGAGCGACAACTATCCTTAAAGCTCCCTCCTAAGGATCAGGAGCTGAGCTGGATCCAGCAACAATATTTCCAAGACGACGGTATCATGCTTTGTCTCGATCTACACATCGGCTAACGAATCCAAATTCCTTCCATCAGCCTCAGAGTCTCCCCTCATTCTCTTGAAAGACCTCCTGATAGAGCTCGGCCCCTCCGAGTCATCCCTTCTTTTATAGACCTCCGTTGGTGGAGGAAGGGTTGTCGCTTCGGAGTCGGAGAAAGTTATGGCCTATTCTTCGAAGCATGTTCAGTAGCTCATCTAAAGGCTGAAGCTCGCCTGTAAAGGCTGAAGCTCGCCTGCAAGGAAGTCCATCTGCAAGGATAGAGCTCGCCTAACAGCATTGAAGTTTGCCAGAATGAGATTCGCCTGCATAGCTCGCCTACATAGCTTCGCCTGCACAGCCTCGCCTGCACATTGAACTAAGCTCGCCTAAAGGCTCGAAGCTCGCCTGAAGACTAAAACTCGCCTGCTTGACCTAAGCTCGCCTGAAGGCCTAGCTCGCCCGATAGCTCGAAGCTCTCCTGTTTGGCTGACTCGCCAGCACGAAGGTTCGAGCTCACCTGAAGGCCAAGCTCTCTTGACAGCCTGCACCTCGCTTGCGCGGACTAAGCTCGTCTAACAACTAAAAACCAGCCAGCATTATCAACTACCCACTTGGATTATGGTAACAGTCACATCAGTGGTCAAATCCCACGAATCAAGGGAAAAAGCATGGTGCTCCTCACCTAGGCTAGGCAAGGCCAGAACCCTCCTAATAGCCATTGATGGCTACGAAAAATAGGGCGGTTGGCGGGCTACAAGAATAGGACGGCTTGTAGGACCCCCTAGGTGGTCACATCCTACGGTTAGGAAGCATGGTCTACTTGTGGTCAAATCCCACAAATCAAGGGATGGCCCATGCCATCCCTTGCTTATTTAAGGCCACCTTCAGACAACGTGAACGGGGTTGATTGGCTGTTGCTTGCTTAAGCTAGCTAATCTTCCAAAGGTTGAACCTTAGCTCATTTGCTAAAGGCTCCCTCATTTGAACAGACTCGTCTGAACTCACAAACTTGAGGCTCTTAGGCTCTTTGCAAGCTAGTGCATGATAGCTCTTTACAGACTCGTCTGAACTCCCAGACTTGAGGCTCTTAGGCTCTTTGCATAACTTTTGCACTATAGCATCCTTTCCTAGCTTCGGGCCCTGATCGTCATCAAACTTGAAATTTCAAACTTGACTAGCACGCGCTTTTACTGCGTACTAAAGCTCACCAGCAACCTCGGTCGAATTGTCCAAGGGATGCAGACTCGGTGCGAGAACCGAGCGAGGCGTCCTATCGTTACCAAAGTCTCTACGTTAAACAAGGAGGGCCTTCCTTCCGCTTCTGCTGTAATTTTGATTCATTAGTTTATAATAAGCTATTCTTATCAATACAAATGAAATTCCTATTTTGGGAGATCAAAATTTACACCTACAGAAGATGCCGACCACAGTGGGAGAAACCGTTCATTCAGATAAATTGGTGGTGCTGTAGTTCGACGAAGTTGCGGAAGGGACTATCATCGAGTCCCTCTTCATCGAGTTCGATTAAATAAAGTACGAAGAATACTTGTCTTCGACTTCCTCTTGCGGAAAAATGTCACGCAAACATCGAAAGGTTGTGCATGTAAGTTAGCCTAAGCAAATTGAGAGCCTTACCCGAGTAATCGCTGGGGGTGTCATTCCCCCTAATGCGATTGATGCCAAGGACAAACGATAAGTTCCTAATTCTGGCGAACTACGTCAAGCAGGTGAGCTCACTTACTCAGGCGGGCTTCGCTCCATTGGCAGATTGCCTAAATCTGGTGAATTTAACAATTCAGGCAAAGTTCCCAATTGTGGCGAACTTCCCAAATTTGGTGAACTCAGTAGTTCAGACGGGCTTCATCAAGCTCGCCTGACAGCCCAAACTCGTGTGCAAGCTCAAACAGGTGGACTTCATCAAGCTCGCCTAACGGCCCAACTTCGCCCGCAAGCCGACCTTCGCCAGAAAGACAAAGCTGCTGCTCATCCATCAGGCGAACCTTGCCAGACCGAGCCTCGTCGACAAGCTCAAGTATACCAAATAGGCGGACCACACCAAGCTCACCTAATAGCTCGACCCCACCTACAAGTGGCGGTAGCTCGCAAAATAGGCGAACTTTGCCTGAAAGAACTAGAGCCTGAACCTCGCCAACAGGCTTAAGGTCGCTGACCACACAAACCTCACCTGAATGAACAGATGGGCGAACTTCTCCAATAGGCCCAAGCTCTCATGTCTAGGCAAGGTCGCCTGAATTCAACGCTTGGAAAATTTCCCAAGTGTTCCCATTTGGTCTCCCTCAAGTCTCCTTTATTTGAGCACCAGCAGACGACTGAGGCTCAGGCTTGCCATGAACCTCGCTTGAACGACCAGTCGGCTAGACCCCACCAGCAGTCAGCTGAACATCGCTCAAATGCTCGAGCTCGCCTGCAGTGAGCTGGAGCTCGCCCATATTCCAGACCTTGCCGGGACAGGCAAGGTTGACTGGATCCGACACTTAGGGAATTTCCCAGGTGTCCTCATTCCGACTCCTTTGAGTCTCCTCCATGTGATTGCGCACTTGGTCCTTTCGACGCTGGGGGTTGCCACCACCAATCCACAGGTGATGTCAGGGATCATCTGATTCGCAAATGCACTCTTCACGAGATAAACCCTTAGTGCCATTGCTAGAGACTCATCCAGGCAGTACTTGCGGATTGCCGATGTTCTAAGGAGCTAAAGTCATTAGTGTTTGGGAGGCTTTCTCAATAGTCTCCTAAGCTGAGACCTCTCCCTCAGAGATGCAATCGTCAGAGGAGACGAGCTTCCGATGATCTGGAGCTCCCCACCATAACTATCAATGTGACGGGAAAATCCAAGGCCATTGAGTGTGAAGGTATCCACCAACGCACTCACACCCAAATGGGGGTAGCCATTCCGTCTGACTACACGTGTCTAACACCCATCTCTAACGACGACGACGATGATTGCTCGGCAGTGGCGATGTCGCAAATCTCAAGCTCAGTTTAGGGTGAGCATGCAAATATGCACATGACCGACATCCCTGATGAGATATCTAGGAGACTCGACGAGCAACAAGCAACCATCAACTCCCTGAAGGAGATGTTGGAGGAGCTTCTGAATGAGAAGAAGAAGAATAGAGAGAGGACTTCACATGCTTTGTATAAATCCTCAAAGCACAAAGAGTGGATGCCTACTCCTTCTCATTCCTCATCTTAGTCATCTAGAGGAGCGTCATCTTCGAATCATAATCCAAGGGACAAAAGGCTCGATGAATTCCAAAGTCAACTCGATGCTTTGAAGCTCTAGAAGCACATGAACAAGCTGGGGGTTATCAGACCGTATCCAAGCGAACGGGATGCAGTCTCCTACCCGGCGAAGTTTCAGCCACTGGACCTCCTGCAGTTCCATAGCAAGGGTTCTCCTACCCAGCACATCTACTACTTCTAGGTAAAAACCAGACACATAGTGGGGAATGATCCAATTATGACTCGACTGTTCATCGGTACCCTCATGGGGATCGCTTTTGAATGGTTCCGCAGATTGTAACCTGAATCTATTACCTGCTGGAAGGACATGGAAAGGCTCTTCATGGCCAGATTCTTCGATGATGATGAAGAAGTATCTATGGCCACCCTGCTAGCTGTAAAGCAGGGGAAGACAGAGTCTGTAAGCAACTTTGTCAAGAGGTTTAGTAATCGATCGCTACATACACATGATCAGGTTACTGAGGCCACCCTCATTGAGATGTGCCGAAATAATCTCTCCATCGACATCCTATCTAATATGGACGCAGTCGTAGCTCGCTCGTGGAAAGACTTAATCTGCCAAGGAGAACGAGTCAAGAGCATGCTCGAGCGTATGGTTGCTGAAGAGCCATGTGGATTTGAAGGAGATGATGACCAAAGCAATTTCACTTTGGTAGTAGAAACCACTTCCCCTCTCGATGTCTTCCAAGAATGAGAGGTCCACTTTCTGGACGATCAAACCTTCTTACAGTCCGATGCATTCCAAATCTTCTACATGATCAAACCTTCCTACAGTTAGGACCAAAGCCAAACTCCCTCGTCGATCCTTTCTAATAAGACGGCGGGTCCCCTAAACTATCAAGTTAACTGCCACCTCTGATAGCTATTTCTCCATCAGTTTCGTTCAACTAGATGATGGATCTTGTAAGACTATCAAGTTAATTATTACCTCTGATAGTCTCCTCCAAATTTCCCCTATGGATTCTCTTCAATAAGACGATGGGACCACTCTCACTGTCATGTTAATAGTTACCTCTGACAAATCAACTTACCAATCCTCTTTAATAGGATGGTAAGTCCTCAAAGTCGCTCCAATTGCGACAATCCAATTAACTTACCAATCCCCTTCAATAGGATGGTAGGTTCTCAAAGTCTCTCTGATCGCGATAATACTGTCATGTTAACAGTTACCTCCGACAAATCAACTTACCAATCCTCTTCAATAGGATGGTAAGTCCTCAAAGTCGCTCCAATCGTGACAATCCAATAAACTTACCAATCTTCTTCAATAGGATGGTAGGTTCTCAAAGTCGCTCCGATCGCGATAATACTGTCAAGTTAACAATAACCTATGACCAAAATCTACTTACTGACTCTCTGTAATAGAGCGGTAGGTCCACAAAGTCGCTCTAATCGCGGTAATTCCTATCATGTTAATGATTAACTCTGATAGCCTACACCATCATTCTTGCAAATGATGTTGTCGGATCAGTCGTCATACTCATACGTCCCTGAATGACCTGATCCTTTCCGAGTGTTCTAATATCCTTACAACAATCGATGGATAGTAGCCTACCACGCGATGGCTCCTATAACAATCAATCGTCATACTCATACGTCCCTAAACGACTTGATTCCCCCAGCATCGTCTTTCCCGTAAAAAGCGTTGTTGTTTGATAATAGCCTACCAAGCGATGTGCCTTTATCCAAATAGTGGCCTACTATGCGATGTGCCGCTATTTTGGGTTCGTCTTTGCCCCAAGAGAAGACAAATTAGGGTTTATCTTTGCCCTAAGAGAAGACAAATTAGGGTTCATCTTTGTCCCAAGAGAAGAAAAATTAGGATTCGTCTTTGCCCCAAGAGAAGACAAATTCGGGTTCGTCCTTGCCCCAAGAGAAGACAAATCAGGGTTCGTCTTTGCCCCAAAGGAAGACAAATTCAGGGTTTGTCTTTGTCCCAAGAGAAGACAAATCAGGATTCATCTTTACCCTAGGAGAAGACAAATTAGGGTTCATCTTTGCCCCAAGAGAAGACAAATTAGGGTTCATCTTTGCCCTAAGAGAAGACAAATTAGGGTTCATCTTTGCCCTAAGAGAAGACAAGCTTCTCCTCCAGACTCCAACGGGTATACGAGGCTGAACTATTCCCTTTCCTCCAACCGGTGCACGAGGCTAAACTGCTCCTTTCCTCCAACCGGTGTACGAAGCTAAACTACTCCCTTTCCTCCAACCGGTGCACGAGGCTAAACCGCTCCTTTCCTCCAACCGGTGCACGAGGCTAAACTGCTCCCTTTCCTTCAACCAGCGCACGAGGCTAAACTGTTCCATTCCTCCAACCGGTGCATGAGGCTAAACTGTTTCCTTTCCTCTAACCGGTACACGAGGCTAAACTGTTCCCTTTCCTCTAACCGGTGCACGAGGCTAACTGCTCCTTTCCTCCAACTGGTGTACGAAACTAAACTGCTCCCTATCCTCCAACCGGTGCATGAGGTAAAACTGCCCCTATCTTCCAACTGGTGCACGAGGCTAAACTGTTCCTTTCCTCCGACTAGTACACGAGGTTAAGCTGCTACCTACGTCCAAACACCTCAAATGGCTAAGGATAGAGGAGAAATCTTAGCATTGAGCCTAAGAGAAGCTTCTCGACAACTTACCATGCTAAGGGCAAGAGCATGGCTAGTCCAACTCAAATGACAGTTGGTAAAGACAAATCAAGTCCGTTAATAGCTGAGGGTTTGCTAAAAATCCTAATTCAATCTCGCCGAGTTCGATTGGAAGGTGCCTCGCTCCATCTGAGCAATGATCACTTTATAGGTCTTCATATCCAAAGTGTTACAGACCCCATGGCACCTGATTCAAGTCTGAAAACTTTGGAGGGGGTTTTGTAGGCAATAAAAATTACCTTTATCCTTATCAGAGTAGTTCAGAACATGACTGCTAAAACCTCATCCGAAAGAGCAAAAAGGGGGATAACGCTGATATCCCTCAAACCATGAGGAATTTGGTGAAACGGAGGTAGCAAACCCCCTTCAGAGGTTTGGTTGGCTCCGTCTCGTTGAGATAGTTGATTTTCATATATAATTCGTTAAATTCCGATTTACGGTTTGAAAGTTATGGCATATTCTTCGAAGAATGTTCAGTAGCTTGACTAAAGGCTGAAGCTCGCCTGTAAAGGCTGAAGCTCGCCTATAAAGGCTGAAGCTCGCCTACAAGGAAGTCTGTCTGTAAGGATAGAGCTCGCCTAACAGCATTGAAGATCGCCTGAATAAGATTCGCCTGCACAGCTTCGCCTGCAGAGCCTCGCCTGCACATTGAACTAAGCTCGCCTGAAGGCTCGAAGCTCGCCTAAAGACTAAAACTCGCCTGCTTGACCCAGGCTCGCCTGAAGGCCTAGCTCGCTGGATAGCTCGAAGCTCGCCTGTTTGGCTGACTCGCCAGCACGAAGGTTCAAGCTCACCTGAAGGCCAAGCTCGCCTGACAGCATGCACCTCGCTTGTGCGGACTAAGCTCGCCTAACAACTAAAAACCCGCCAGCATTATGAACTGCCCACTTGGAGTATGGTAACAGTCACATCAATGGTCAAATCCCACGAATTAAGGGAGAAAGCATGGCGCTCCTCACTTAGGCTAGGCACGGTCAAAACCCTCCTAATAGCCAATTATGGCTATGAAAAATAGGCCGGCTGGTGGGCTACAAGAATAGGATGGCTTGCAGGACCCCCTAGGTGGTCACATCCTATGGCTAGGAAGCATGGTCTACTTGTGGTCAAATCCCACAAATCAAGGGATGGCCCATGCCATCCCTTGCCTATTTAAGGCCACCTTTAGACAACAAGAACGGTGTTGATTGGCTGTTGCCTGCTTAAGCTAGCTAATCTTCCAAAGGTTGAACCTTAGCTCATTTGCTAAAGGTTCCCTCATTTGAACAGACTCGTCTGAACTCCCAGACTTGAGGCTCTTAGGCTCTTTGCAAGCTAGTGCATGATAGCTCTTTACAGACTCGTCTGAACTCCTGGACTTGAGGCTGTTAGGCTCTTTACATAACTTTTGTACTGTAGCATCCTCTCCTAACTTCGAGCCCTGATCGCCATCAAACTTAGAAACTCGAACTTGACTAGCACGAGCTTCTACTGCGTACTGAAGCTCACCAGCAACCTCGGTCGAATTGTCCAAGGGAAGCAGACTCGGTGCGAGAACCGAGCGAGGCGTCCTATCGCTACCAAAGTCCCCACATTAAATAAGGAGGGTCTTCCCTCCGCTTCTGTTGTATTTTCGATTCATTAGTTTTTAATAAGCTATTCTTATCAATACAAATAAAATCCTTATTTCAGGAGATCAAAATTTACACCTACAATCACTTAGAGCCCTTGGCTCCAATACATTCTCCTACACTTCGGGCCAACCTAAGCAAAATAGTACATTGTTGGCGCCGAACACCCAGTTGAAGAACATCTTCCATTCTTTGTTCATCTCTAGGAAATCAGCATCCAAATAGAAATCGCCCCGATAGTGGAAAAAATAGTGCGGGTCTCCCTCAGCAGAACCCACACTAACCACGTGCCCAAGCAAACTGATGCTGGGCACCACTCCCACCTCGGAGCAAGCATCTATAAACGCCATCAATGTACAAATGGTGTACGGATGGAATTGACAGGGGGAAACCCCAAAAGTAGTAAACACTTCCCTGACGAAGGGATGTAGCGGCAGGCGCAATCCACATTGCAGATGTGCCAAATAGAGAGGCACCCGATCCTTGCCATGCATATACATCGGAGTAAGGCTATCCGGTGCCCCTATGGTCATAACACAAGGAATATCATACTCGTCGTGCAACCATGCTGCCTCGTCTATTGTCATTCTCGACCGAGATAGATACAAAACCCTAATTTTCTTCTCACGGTCGTTCTAAGGAAAAGCCATGACAAAAACCTCTAAAGAGAAAGGAGGAATCAACAAGAAGATGTGTTCCTAAAGTAGAATATTCTTTCAAAAGCGTCAGGGATTATTTATAAGCCTCTAAAGAAGCATGTAGAGCTCATGAGGCATAATCTTAAGACGATCAAGGAAGATTCGCTTTGAGAATCGAAAACGGATCGCTCAAAATGCTAACCACCGCTCGTAACTCACGCCAATCAATTGGCAAGTGAAACGCCACTCTATCCACGATGCCTCGTTTCTTCTAAAAAAAGCGGTTCCAAATACCGGTAACATAAGTTCTTAGGAGATTGACGGTTAGCAAGTCCTACACCACATCTCCAGCCATGATCAACTAGCTAAAAATCCTCAACATCTTGAGAAAATTTATAGTAATCAGAAGCCAATATCTATTTCATTCGGACCCGACTAAAGTCGGCTCCAAATGAAAGGGGCCAACTGTCATGGTAATTCACCATCTAAAGATAAAGATATTGAGAGATTATCTTCATAGTCCCAAAAGAGCTATGGTCCAAACCAGCTTAGCGGCACAAAATCCCATCCAAGAGCAAGTCTATCGGCCAGCTATAGGCTGTCTAAAAATCATAACAGATAGCCAATCTCTATCAAACATTAATGATGAAAGTTACAATCTGGTGACTTCCAGAAGGTTACAATTTGGAGACTTTCACGTAGATCGATGAAGGTTACAATCTGACGACCTTCGTAACAACTGATGAAAGCTCTAAACAACAACCTTCATAATCAACATCAGGAGTTATAATCTGACGACTCTCATATTTTCAAGGAGCCAAGACGAAGATTACTGAATAATGGTCTTTAACGCTCTACAGAAGAAGCTATAAGTCATTAGCTCCTTCTAAAACGTGGAATTCACCTTCGCGTTTCAGTTCTTGAAACACAGGCGACCCCCACGTTTCCAAGCTTCAACAAGCAAAACGTAGGTGACCTCCGCATTTCCAAGCTTTAACAAGCAAAGCGCAAGCGACCCCCGCGTTTCCAAGCTTTAACAAACAAAACGCGAACGACCCTCGCGTTTTTCAACATCTAGCGGGTGCCCAACTCCACGTCTCCAGTCTAAAATACAGAGTTAGGATCCTAAACTCCAACTTGGACATTGTTTGACTCATTCAACATGAGCTGAACGGTTCCAAAACCATTTCTCATGATTTGGGGGCGGTTACATCCCACTTAGGAGTGATTTAAGGGGCGGTTATACCCCCTTAATCCCCTATTAAAATGAGTAAACTCAACTGAGTTCAAGCCGGATCCTTCGTCCTTCAACTGAGGATCAAAGAAGAGATCTTGGCTAGGGAGTTTTGCTCGGGATCCTTCATCCTTCGACGGAGGAGCAAAGAAGAGATCTTGGCTAGGGATTTTTGCTCGGGATCCTTGGTCCTTCGACTAGGGAGTGTAGGGGATTTGCCTCTCGGTTTTTGGTTGGCTTTTCAGATCTAGAGGACAGCAAAGGACATCTCTAATTCATCTTCTCTTTCGGCAGCAAAGAAGAAGTCTCTCGAGCAGATCATCGTGGAGCTTTTATACTTGGCTTGTCAAACTGATTTTCGGTTAAATCAACTCTTTTTCAAGACTTTAAACTTGATCTGAGTTATCAACTTGTCCAGAGTTTTAAACTTGCTTTGTAAGTTCTCTATAGCATCAAATAGTGAGGAGGAGATACCGTTCTAGTGAATCAAGACGTGCGGATCGTCAACCGAGAGCAAACTCGACACGAGCATTCGAGGGAGGTACTCCATCGCCATCGTGAAGAACCTAGAATAAAATAAAGGGGAGAATCCAGATCCATTCTTCTCTCTTTTGTAATCGGGAATTCTAATTATAATTAAGATCGAGAGAATACAAATCAAATTTCTTTTATTCTTTTTACTCCAAATTTTCCACCAAACAAAAGATGGTGACTCTGCTGGGGATTTGCTTCTCTGACGAAGAAGTGGTAGCACAATTCAATGTCAAGCTCGCTGGAACGACCGTCGAAACTCTGATCATCAAGTTTGATTAAGCCAAGTATGAGGATTTACTCTCCTTCGAATCCCTTATCCCCAAGGCTATGCGCAAGATCCGCAAAGTCTTTAAGGAGACTAAAGCTCCAATTGTTGCTCCTATACCGAAGGAAGCCCTCTCCTTTAGCCAAGATTGCTCAAGCAGCCCCTCCTCCAAAGGAGGAGGCTCAGTTTATGCCAAACACAACCGTCAGTGGTGCGTTATGCAATCAAAACGTAGCCTTCAGAGGCGCGTTCCAACATTAAAACGCAGACCTTGAAACTACATTGATCTGGCAGAACGCAACTCTTAGGAGTGCATCTCAGAACCAAAACACAACTCTCAGGAGTGCGTTACACAAACGGAATGCAACTCTCAAGAGTGCGTTTCAGAATCAAAACGTAGGTTTCAATACTGTGTTTTATTAGCAAAATGCAGACCTCAGGACTGTGTTTCACCAACAAAACCTGGAGCTCAGGCACACATTCGGGTGATGAAATCCAATACAGAACCTGGTGTATACCGTGGAGCAGATATAAAAAGCCCAGCCCTGTCTCATCTGTCAAATCCAGGATACTGAGAAGACATTTTCCTCCTGTACTCGAATGACTTCCCTTCTAATCGCCAACCGACATCTGGAAAGAGAAGGATGACTCAGGAGCTTGTCTGCTCACCCCTCAGTCACCTTCTATACATAGTCAAAGCCAAGGGTAAACCTCGAGGAGGTGAGGGACTATAAAAGGAGGGAAAGAAGGTAAAAAGAGGGGGATTGATTTCTACTACTTCTTGATAAAAGCTCTGAATTTACCTTTGTTAAAAAGAACTAATAGCTCTTAAAGAGTATCCTGAGACCTCAATGGCCCAGGAACTCTCCCTCAAACCCCACTCAAACTCACCAGCTGACTTGACCATCGGAGGTACCACGGGGAAAATGAGCCCCACCCTCCTACGGGTTTCTTCTTCTTCTTGGCTGTGCAGGAGGTGCAACCATTCTTCTTGCCTGTGTTACAAGACCAGATCCCCCATATTAAAGGTCAGGAATAAAGTCGGAGGTGGAGTCGGCCCCTTTTCCCATCCTCTTCCTTTTCGTCATCATCGCATGGATCGAAGCTGCATCCGTCGGTGAAAATCTCCCATCGGTTGTGTGATATAAGACATCAACAACTTTATTCTCCAGCTCTTTCATCATCTAGTTGTCGCCTTCATCTCTCTTCAAGCGATGTTGAGCAAAAGCAATTGGGTCACCCCCGGTGTTTTTGAGTCATGTAATTGAACCATCCCTAATATTATTGTTGAGAGGATCTGTTAAACCACCCCCAGTATTATTATTATTGGGAGGTGTATCAGCCATAATGACTTCGTCTACTTTTAGATCACTATCATCTACAACATTCTGAGTGTGGCAGTTAGATTCAGCTTGCTGACTGGACTCAGGAGGTTGAAGCCGTTGAGTTTGTAATTGTCTCATTTGTTGGATAGCCAACTCCATTTCCATCTTCATCTCAGCTCTAATTTCTTCATGCTGCTTGGCTAGATCTTCTTGAAGCATTTGAGCAAACTGATCAGGAGTGATTGTGAACACTTCTTTGGTTTGCCCCGTGCTAAACTTACGATGGAGGACATTATATCATCAGAAGTGATTGTGAACACTTCTTTGGTTTGCCTCGTGCTAAACTTACGATGGAGGACATTGTATCATCAGAAGTGATCGCAGAACAAGTGTCTGAAAGTTCATCCTCCGAGGACATTCCTTCATGCATTCTCTTATAATCTCTATGTCTGATGGCTCCTAACTGGAGTCAAGACATCCGTTGAGCAATTCGTGGATTGACTTTTCCTCCCAGGGAAAAGTCAGGATTTAATTCACTTGAATGCCGTTTAGATTTTCTTTTATCAGCCATGTTGATGGTGACTTCAGGGAATTCGTCATCTTGGACAACTGATCTTCTCTTGTGGAAATATCTCAGCTTGGGCTTTGACATTTTGGTGAAAAGCTTCTGGAACACTGAGACTCTTTGCGGGATGAATTATTGCTTGGAGTAGTCACATTCCGATAGTACTGCTCTAATGAATTGCTGATAGGTACAATGAGAGCTTATTTCTCAGACAATCTTCTTTCAAGATTTGTTTACAGCCCCAACTTGATAGTACAACTCATCGGTATGATTGTCGGAGCACCCTATTGTCTGTTAGTGTAACCTTCCAGGTATAACACTGTCTTTTGGTGGACACGTCTTCTTCTGAAAATGTAAAGTCTTGTTAGCATTCTCATGAGTCGCACATTTAGAACCACCCATTTGCGGGTGTGGAGTCTTAATGGGCTTCTAAGTTTCGATATGAATCCCCAAGCGGGTGGAAATCAAGATTTTCCCAACTTGGGATTACTTTGGGTTAGTGGGAGGACGTGTACAACCCCCAGCCTAACGAGTCATTTAGATTTTGTTCACCGGACCCAAGCGTTCCTTGACCAGAGCTTTGCCTCGATCTTCATGCAAAGGACCAAGGCAATCCGTCATTGTGATTTTGAAGTTTGATAGATCAGGAGTGATGCAAGGCTCCACTGACGATGTAGCAGATATAGTTGTAGGCATTAAAAATTACTTATAGATTATCGTACGTAGCTCAAGACAGAGAGAAGGTGATAAACATCATCATCTAAGTTTTAGAGGATCATCCAAAGCTAAAGATCAACTAAAGAATGCATAAGAAGCATATTACACGAGTTTCAAAATGTAAAAATGTGTGTTAAAGGCATAAAAGGGAAATTATAGTTTCCGAGACAGTTACAACTGTCTCGGAAGCATGAGGAAGCCAACAGTTTTCGAGACAGTTACAACTGTCTCGAAAGCATGAAGGAAGCCAACATATTTTTGAGATAGTTTCAACTGTCTCGGAAGCATGAAGGAAGCCAACTTATTTCCAAGATAGTTACAACAATCTCGGAACCATGAAAGGAGCCAACACATTTCCGAGACACTTATAACTGTCTCAAAAACTAAGGTGATACGAATGATGATTTTTCTCGAGATTCGTGCATGCCACGTGGCTCTATGATTGTCAGAGATCGTGTGGGAACGTGGGGAGGACATTACAAGCGAAAATCACGCCAGTAACTGTTAAATCATGGATTTGAAACGTAGGAAAAGACGTTACAAAATGATGGAAATAAGCTATACTTCCGAGACAGTTGTAACTGTCTCAGAAATGGGAAGCTCATCATGCTTCTGAGATAGTTACAACTGTCTCAGAAATGGGAAGCTCATCATGCTTCTGAGACAATTACAACTGTCTCAAAAATATGAGTCCCCCGATGCAACTTATTTTCAACTTCTGACTTTAGTTACTATTCCTAAGGGCTATAAATACCTCCTAGGACCATTATTGATGAGGATCCAAGCAAAGAGAGTAGATTAAGTAGAGAACTTGGGAGAGTCTTCATCAAATTTGAGTATTTTGGAGCGTTCTTCTCAAGAAAGAGAGTCTTCATCAAATTTGAGTACAAACAGCAACTTTGGGATTCCTTAAGATCTAAGCTTCGATTTGATCTTGAGAAGAGTGTTCATCTTACATCGATAAGATATTTACTTACCTTTTTCTTACTTCTAAACGAAGCAAGAATCCCCAAATAGCCTTCATGATTTAATCAGAATTTGTAAATCGGTGGTCCACGAGCTAACGTACCCCCGACAAAGGCAAAGATCCCACGCAAGTAGCGATCCAAACAATGATCCTGCGTGTGTTTCTAAGAAGCTTGTAATTTAATTTTGTTGTAAAGAGTAGTTTTACAAAGCACGAAACTCACTCTTTTATATTCATTATAATCGATAAACAATAATTATGAATTCTACAACAAAACTTGTTCCTGACGCAAACAGTAGTTGCAGTAGACAGACAAGGAACGAATGTCGAAGGAGTTGAATGAGAGGCCTTGGAAGATTCTCTTTGGTTGAGACATTTACAACTGTCTCGGATATGGCTCCTTTGGCCGAGACACTTGTAAGTGTCTCGGATATGGCTCCTTTGGCCGAGACGCTTGCAAGTGTCTCGGTTGAAGGGAATAGCCTCCGAGTTTGATTTTTACGCAAGTTTAGACTTTAGAATCCAAACTTTGTGGTTCTTTGGTGATTCTTTGGCCACCATTTCCTTCTTCACTTCTTGTGTTTGTTGACGAAGGGCACGGACACGAGTGGCGTTTGCACGATAATTTTGTATGCGTTCTTTGAGGGTTAAACGAGCCCTTTTGACGAGAGTCCATTCCTCCATTGTAAGTTTAGCAGAGATGTGAGTGGTTTGTTGTTGAGGCCACTAGACCACTTGATGTTCATCGACTCTAGGTCCGCATAGTAACGAACCCCGTCGGTTTGTTCTAAGGACTTGGCCATTTGACGAGCGTAGTGCTGACGTTGTCTTTGACAAACCCTCTTCGTCAGTGCTGATAGGCTTTGATTTAATGACTCCTTAATTGAAGAAGAGTCATTATGAGCAGAGGTGTTGCGAGTAAAATCCTCAGCAACAATCGGACGAGAGTCTTCACCCGTAGCATTCGACGGAGTTAAAAATTTAAAAACCTTCTTAGGAGACAAAATCTTCCTGTATTTATGAGGAGAGGAAGATTTTGTAGATGAGGATAATAAATACTCCTCAAACTTCGCTTGGTCAAATTCGTACTCGACCATGGATTCAATCGGTATCTTGATGATCGGCTGCGACACGACGGTCTCGATGACGAGGCCGTTAGCTCCCACTGTGGTCGCTAGCATGTTTACATCGGAAACAAATTTCATTATAGAATTTATTATAACTGTTTATCGATTACAATGAATACAAAAGAGTGAGCCATGTACTTTGTAAAACTACTCTTTACAACAAAACCAAATTAGGAGTGCTTCCTAGAAACACAGATTCTGATTGAACCATTAAGTCTATTTGGGGATTCTTGCTTCGTTTAGAAGTAAGAAAAAGGTAAGTGAATATCTTATCGATGTAAGATGAATACTCTTCCCAAGATCAAGTCGAAGCTTAGATCTTAAGGAATCCCAAAGTTTTTGTTTGTACTCGAATTTGATGAAGACTCTCTCTCTCTTTTGAGAAGAACGCTCTAAAACGCTCAAGTTCTCTGCTCAATCTGCTCTCTCTGCTTAGATCCTCTCCAAAATGCTCAGCCTTCGTCAGTAATGGTCCTAGGGGGTATTTATAGCCCTTAGGAACAATAACTAAAGTCAGAAGTCGAAAAAAAGTCACGTCAGGGAAATTCTATTTCTGAGATAGTTATAACTATCTTGGAAACGTGGTTGGCTTTTCATTTTCGAGACAGTTATAACTGTCTCGGAAGCATGCTCCCTTTTCCTCATTTTGTAACTACTTTTCCCACCTTTAAATGCCATGATTTTTGCAGTTAAGGGCGTGATTCTCACTTGTAGCTGCTCCTCCACGTACAAACACGATCTTTGGTAGTTATGGAGCCACGTAGTACGCACAAATCCTAAGAAAACTACCATTCTCTCCCATTACCTTCTGAGACAGTTATGAGTGTCTCAGAAGTGGTGAATTCTTTTATGCTTCTGAGACAGTTATAACTGCCTCGGAAGCGTGTTAGCTTCTTCATAGTTTTTGAGATAATTGCAACTGTCTCAGAAGCATGTTGTCTTCTTCAAAGTTTCCGAGATAGTTGTAACTGTCTCGGAAGCGTATTGGCTTCTTCATAGTTTCCGAGATAGTTGTAACTGTCTCGGAAGCTATAAGCTCATTTTGTGCCTTGAAACTCATGTGATGTGCTTCTTGTGCATTCTTTAGTTGATCTTTAGCTTTGGATGATCCTCTGCAACTTAGATGATGACATTTATCACCTTCTCTCTATCTTTAGCTACATACGATGATCTATAAGCAATTTTTGACACCTACATGTTTATCTTGATAAAGAGCCAATGGCTTGTTATCCGACTGAGGAGTCGTTGTGCCTTGGAGTTGCCTGAAGAGGTACCATGGGCTTGAAATTCGACTAAGGAGTCGAATGTCTAGAACTCTTGAGAGTTGACTAGGGTGTTTCTTCCCCTAAGGCCAAGAGAAAACTGTGAGAGTCGGCCAAAGGGTTGTGCCTTGGATTTATTCCTGATAAGGTACCAAGGGCTTGTCCATGATCGATGAGAGCTAGAGGAATCGACCATATGTTGTGCCTTGGGCTTACCTTGATAAAGAACCAAGTGCTTGTTATCCAACTGAGGAGTCGTTGTGCCTTAGATTTATCCTAAAGAGGTACCATGAGCTTGAAATTTTACTGAGGAGTCAAATGCCTAGAACTTTGAGAGTTAACTAGGGCTTTTCTTCCCCTAAGGCTGAGAGAAAACTATGGGAGTCGACCAAAGGGTTGTGCCTTAGATTTATTCTTGATGAGATACCAAGGGCTTTTCCATGATGATCGATGAGAGCCGGAGGAATCGACCAATGTTGTGCCTTAGGCTTACATTGATAAAAAGCTAAAGGCTTGTTATCTGACTGAGGAGTCCTTGTGCCTTGGATTTACCCTAAAAAGGTACCATGGGCTTGAAATTCGACTGAGGAGTCAAATGTCTAGAGCTCTTGAGAGTTGACTAGGGATTTTCTTCCCCTAAGGCCAAGAGAAAACTCTAGGAGTCGGCCAAAGGGTTGTGCATTGGGTTTATTCCTGATGAGGTACTAAGGGTTTGTCCATGATGATTAATTGAGAGCCGGAGGAATTGACCATATGTTGTACCGTGGGCTTACCTTGATAAAGAGCCAAGGGGTTGTTATCCGACTAAGGAGTCGCTGTGCAGTGGATTTACCCTGAAGAGGTACCATAGAATTGAAATTTTACTGAGGAGTCGAATGTCTAGAACTCTTGAGAGTTGACTAGGGGTTTTCTTCCCCTAAGGCTGAGAGAAAATTGTGGGAGTCAGCCAAAGGGTTGTGCATTGGGTTTAGTCCTGATGAGGTGCCAAGGGCTTGTCCATGATGATCAATGAGAGCTGGAGGAATTGACCATATGTTGTGCCTTGGGCTTACCTTGAGCCGAGGGCTTGTTATCCGACTGAGGAGTCATTGTGCCTTAGTTTTACCTTGAAGAGGCATGGTCTTGAAATTCCACTAGGGAGTCGAATGCCTAGAACTCTTGAGAGTTGAGTAGGGCTTTTCTTCCCCTAAGGCCGAGAGAAAACTGTGGAAGTCAGCCAAAGGGTTGTGCATTAGGTTTATTCTTGATGAGGTACCAAGGGCTTGTCGGGGGTGCCTAGGTCTTACATGACGCCTAGGTTGTGAAAGGACCCTATTGCCACTAGGAAAGAACCCTAGAGGGGGGTGAATAGGGTTTATGCTAATCTAATCCGATTTAATGCCGATTAAAGATAATTGACAATATATCCTAGAAAATAAGATATGTAATAATTATATGCAAGGATAATCAACATAAACAAGGGTGAAACAAGATAAACAAAGATACAATTATGATAGGGTAATGTAAACAATGCAAACACACAATATGATCATGGAGTTCGGACCTTCCGTCCTACGTCTCCACTCCCCACTCCCGGGGAGAATTCCACCATCATACCGGGTTTTCAACGTTCATCCGAAAACGTTTACACCACACAATATCGGTTTTTAACGCTCGTCGATCAACATTCACAATCTCACAATGTAACTACACTAACTACCACCTCAAGTGTTGGTCTCTAGCCCATGTCTCCCTTAAGTGTTAGGAATTACAACCTCTCTCTAGGTATTACCACCTACCCTACTCCTCTTGGGACGACCCCGTCTCTCAACACACACTCCTCTTGGTGTACTAGTGTATTACAAAGTTAGCTACATAATTAGGCACAAATACAATAATGGTTGTTCTCTACTATGGATGAGAAATCAATGTAAGCTCACTCTTAATTGTTATAACTCTCCACAACCCAAGTTATACTAAGTACAAAAATACAATAAGATCAATGGTTGTGTGTGTAAACAATGAGAAAAACAAGTATAAACTCAATTTAAATCTAGCTTATGAAATTATGCTCAAACGTATAAAATAGCTAGGATTGAGTTTAAGAAAAACTTCTCTGAAAAACAAGATGGAGAGATGGAGATTGAAGCTCAAACAATAAAGATGATCTCCTCCACTTATGAAAACTTCTTCACAAACCGAACAAACACTAAAACAAACTAAACAAACTTTAAACCCTTGTAAAACTTGTTTTAAACACTTCTTGATTACCTCAGAATGTTAGTGGGCAATGGGTATATATAGGATCACGAAACAAAGCCCGAAAACCCAAGAAAAATCACAAAAAGATAAAATCTGGAAAGCTAGCAGTTATAGGCTGAAAAGAGGTCATCAGTCGACTGACTACAGTGCGTCGGTCGACTAATGAAGTCGACAGTTCCAGATTTGGCAGATTCTGAAATTTTGCGTATCTAATTTTATAAAATCAATTAAAAATAGTAAATCAACTCCAAAAATTATGAAATTTTAAGAAAGGTTTCTAAACATGTAATAAACATGTTAGAGAAAGAATTTCATAAATATCACTTCCTATTTGAGAGAAATAAATTATTTAGTAAACTGGTTAAAAACTAAAAATCTGGAAATAGTACAAAACTAGCCGTTATGAGCTTATCAGTCTACTGATCAGTCGACCGATGACCTCATTAGTCGACTAAAAGAAACAGAGGCTTTTTGATGATTCTAGGTATTTTCATCAGTCGACTGAGCACATTCATCAGTCGACTGATAACACTGTATCGGTCTGATATAAATAGTAAAACTAAATTTTGAAGTCCCTTTAAAAATAGCAAATAAATTTCAAAAAAGATAAAACTTTGGGAAATCATTGTAAACATGTTAATGAACATGCTACAAAAATAATTTTTGGAATTTCACTTCACATTTGTTAAAACTCATCATTTTTTAAATATGTCCAAAAATATGAAAACTAAACATACATGTTTTTGACATTTGACATAAACACAATATTGAAACCTTTGTAAAATGATTTTATAGACTTAACAAATTAATATATAATATTATTATGAAGTTCATAAATAAATAATTCAATATTTTCACAAATTCTTTTTTGTATAAACTTGAAAACTATAAAACCAAAACGTGTGTGTGTGTGTGTGTGTGTGTGTGTGTGTGTATTGTCAGACCCTAGAGGGGGTGATTAGGGTCTTATGCTAATCTAATCTGATTTTATGCCAATTAAAACTTATTAATAAATTATTCTTACAAGATAGATATACAATATGTTATGAGCAAGAATATGTAATATGAACAAAGAGATAATCCTAGCAAAGAGGTATATAATGAAATATATACAAGGATATATAAGTTAACACATGGGTAAAAAACCTAAACTAATGATACAATTGTGATAGGGCAATATAAAAATGCAAACACACAATATGATCACGGAGTTCGGACCTTCCGTCCTACATCTCCACTCCCCACTCCCGGGGAGAAATCCACTATCATAATCGGATTTTCTAAGCTCACCTGAATAACGTTTACACCACACAACACGGTTTTCTAGTTAACCAAAAACTTCACAACTACACAATTGATCTCCACGAGATCACACTCAGAATTAGGCATGAAAACAACAAGTTTGTTCTCTACAATAGATGAGAACTCAATATAGGCTCACACTCAATTGTTACAATTCTCACCAACCTAATTAAACTATATATGAAAATACAATAAGCTCAAGTGGGTGTGTGTAAACAATGAGAGAAATAAAATCAACTAAACTCAAATGTAAATACTAGCTTAATAGAAATAATAATCAACAAATAATTATCAATAAAAGCTAAAATTGAGTTTAGAAAAACTTCTCTAGATGACAAGAGAGAGAGAGAGAGAGTTAGATTGAAGCTCAAATATTAATGAATTGATCTTCACTTCCTCTTGTGAAATTCTTCACAAACCAAACCCTTAAACAAATTTAATTTTAGGCCTTCTCGTTTGTCGAAAAGGAATTTTAGTTTTGAAAGTGAACCTCTCATTCATAAAAGGAATTGAGAGGGGATTTTGGCTTTGGTCCTAACTGTAGGAATGTTTGGCCAAATAAGAAATAAGATGGGGTTACAAATAACAGTAAGAATGTTGACTTGTTCACATCGGTCGATGTGGGTTTTCGGTGTCAAGTAACAAAAACTTGACATACAAGGATTTACTGATTGCTGTGGCTCTGTAACTTGAATTTTTTTTGAATATTGTATCATAACTTCAATAGTAAGAATGTTAAAGACTAGATACAATGGGTGTATGAAGGAATGCAATCCATGAATGATTTTGATGGACCCACCATCCATTAATTTGATCGGTAAGTGATTTTGTGGTGCAGGGTTGTGAGTCATAGATTGCTCTGTAACTGCATCGTGGGGGTTTAGTGAGGAAAGATCGACTATCTTTTGTCGTTGAATCTCATCTCACAAAATACTTGGAAAGTCACAACGAGAGGTTCTTAATCATTTTGGAAATAATTAGATAACCACAGTGAAAGAGTCTTAATTATTTTTATAACAATTAAGAATGGATTATTCAAATGATCATTTTCCATCAAGAACAATCAACCGATCTCGGGTTTTCCTAAAAATACCATATATAGTATTATTTAAGAACTTCTCATTTAAATAGGTTATCCTGAAAGTACTAAGGGTAGTACTTTTTTAAAAACTTCCCATTTATTGGCATTGTGAGTTTGTTGCCATCTTGGGTGATCAGGCAATACACACCGTTTGAATAGACTGTTTCTATTGCAAACGCTCCTTCCTATTTGGGTTGAAATTTTTCTTTCTTCTTGGAATTGAGAATCATGGGTCTCTGAACGACAAGAACCAAGTCTCCATCCTTGAAGCTTTGTTGTCAGACTCTTTTATCAAAAGCCCGAGAAATTCTAGCCTGATAAAACTCGATTTGATGCTGAGCTTCCAAGCGCTTCTCATCCAACATCTCTAACTCCTCGAGACGTTTTTGATGTTATTCTTCCGTCGTCATTCTTGTTGCGAGAGCGATACGGAGAGAGGGAATTTGTATTTCTAAAGGAAGGACAGCTTCGCATCCATATATTGAAGAATATGGGGTTACTCCAGTTGGCGTACGGACAGTAGTACGATAAGCCCACAGAACTTCACCAAGTTTGTCATCCCAGTCTCGCTTATTGACTTTTACAAGTTTTACCAAAATCTTAATAATTATCTTATTAAAAGTTTTAGCTAATCCGTTAGCTGTGGAATTATAAGTAGTCGACGAGACATCCTGAATTCTGAATTTACTGCAGAATTTGATGGATGCATTGCTGACGATTTGAGGGCCATTGTCATGCACTATTCGTCTCGGGATACCATATCGATATATGATATGGTGTTTAATAAATTTGACAACATTTCCCATTTTCACGTCTTTAAGTGGGACTGCTTCAGCCCATTTTAAGAAGTAATTGGTGATTGCCAGAATAAAGAAGTCACCTTTGATTGAAGGTGAGAAAATAGGACCTACAATATCCATTCCCCATGTCTCGAATGGACATTGTAGGCGTCTAAAAAATACTATAGTTATCTGAACACAGCTCGAGGCAAAGAGAAGGCGATGAAAACCATTATCCAAGTCGAAGGAGATTGTCCGAGTCAAAGAGGATCATCTAATGCTGACAAGCGTATGAAGAGAATCGGAGAAACGTTGATGACGTGGCGACGAACCAATAGAACAGCCAACGCCATGTGGCCCACGTGCTCACCGGCCACCACCAAGTGGCTCACATGCTAATCAGCCACCAAAATAGCATACAAAGTGGCCCACGTGTTCACCAACCACCTCTAAGTGGCCTGCACGCTCATCAGCCACCTCCAAGTGGCCAGCGCGCTCATCAGCCAGCTCCAAGTGGCCCGCGCGCTCATCAGCCAACTCCGAATGGCATGTACGCTCATCAGCTAGCTCCAAGTAGCTAACATGTTCACCGATCACCTCCAACTTAACAAAATGTATGATGCGAATCGGTGAAGTGTACGAGTCAACGTAACACACGAAATGGCAAAACAACCCAGCTAGGAGTTGTGTTTTACCCAAAAGGGACGAAACCCCATGTATGACTCGCACATAGCATATGTGGTTTGGATATTGTAAGTTGTAGATCTCTTCTCCAGTTTCTAATGCATCTTGAATCATCTCATTCTGAGATCAGATGAGAGAGTTAGAGGCAAAATACCCGAGGACGTACGAACTGGCTCGCACAGTGCCGAGCGACCAATTGAACAAAACACCATGTGCGACTCGCACTACCATGGGTGACTCAGCTACAAGAAGTTGTAGATATCTTCTCTAAATTTTCAATACATCTTGAATCACCTCATTCTGAGATCGGATGACAGAGTTAGAGCCAAAATACCCGAGATGGTACGAGCTGGCTCGCAAGGCTGCGAGCCACCATTTGGTTGCTTACAGAAAGAAGTAATATTTTGACCATGATGTGATTTTATTCTGAATAAACTTAAATGATAAATGTTGTAGGTCTCTTCATCATCTTTCTAATATTTTTTGAATTACTTCATTCTGAGATCGGACGAGAGAGTTAGAGCTAAAATACCCGAGGCAGTACGAACTGGCTCGACCAAGGCCGAGCCACCAATTGGTATCTCACACAGAGAAGTGACATTTTTACCATGATTTTATTTGATTATAAGATAACTTAAAAATTAAAAGTTGTAGGTCTCTTCTTTAGCTTTCCAACGCATCTTGAATCACTTCATTTTGAGATCAGATGAGAGAGTTAGAGTTAAAATACCCAAGATAGTACGAACTGGCTCGGCCAAGGCCGAGCCACTAATTGGTGTCTCGCATAAAGAACTGACATTTCAGTTATGATGTGATTTGATTCTAGAGAAACTCAAAAGAGAAAAATTATAGTCTCTTTGTCAGCTTTCCAACGCATCTTAAATCACATCATTTCAAGATCAGATAAGAGAGTTAGAGTCAAAATACCCAAGGTGGCGCGAACTGGCTCGGCCAAGGCCAAGCCACCAATTGGTTGCTCGGACTAGGCTGAGCCACCACTTGGTGGCTCAGACCAGGCCGAGCCACCAAGTGGTAGTTTGCCCTGGTTCACACCTAGTTCGGTTCAGTTCGCACCTGGTTCGGATCGTTTGAACCTGGTTCGGCATATTTCATCCGAAAACACGTTTTGACTATTTTCGACGGATTTTTACAAGATTTCTTCTATTCCAGAGGTTCCCAACTACCTTGATATCATCTCTACACATGGTTAGATGGTTGTTAACTAAGGATAAGGTCAAATCCATCGTTCTTATCAGAAAACCCCCCAACCGAAACCTATAAATACAGGCCTAGGGGCTCATTTCACGAGCCGGAGATCAGGAGGGGGAAACGCTGCCGAATTGAAGAGTGGAGCCACGAATTTATAGCAAAGGTTAGCAGATCTTGGTGATCTCCTGTGCACAAAGAGTGGAGTTCGAGAGATCTGAGACCTGTCCCCTATTCCTCCGGAATTAAGCTTGGACTTAAATCTCGAAAAGGGCCGTGATCTCGCTTGGTCGAGATTATCGCTGCAGCGATTACTTCCTTCATAAAGTAAGAGCTTTGATCAACTTAATCTGTCAATCAGATCTGATCCGCGGTGGTCCACGGATATTAACGTCCCTGGCACAAGCAAAGTTCCTACGCAAGCAGCGGGTGATAAACGTCTGTTACGCTGTTTGACAAAAGTCGTATCTTTTATATTTCATTGTATAAAGAGATCTTATAAAAAGGTCAACTTTTTATTTGAGTTTATTGTAAACGATTAAAGTTGTAATAGATTAAATCACAATAAAAATAGCGATTTTTGAACCAAACAAGCTGGCGACCACAGTAGGAGCCAACAGCTTCGCCGAAGCTGTCGTGCCGCAACCAAGGATCCAGATCCCGGTTGAAGAAGTGGTCCAGTACGAATTCGACCAACTGAAGTTTGAGGAGTATCTGTCATCCTCCTCCTCTAGATCCTCTGCCCCTCGCAAGCGCAGGAAGATCAAGGCCCATGTTGCCATTGTAATCTCGCCTTGCAAAGCCCCTCCGGCCTCCAACGAGCTCGGATCTACAAATCTGGACCCCTCCTTCGTCAAGGTGTCAATTGCAGAAGGCACGCCAACCTTATCAAAGAGGGCATGCCAAAGGCAGCGCCAACGATTTGTGTGCTGACTTGCTAAGGCTTTAGAGCCTGTTGACGGGATTGGCTATGAGGCGGATCTGAAACACAGAAGGCACCGAGTGCCCCAGCAGCAAATAAATAGCCTCTCCTCCAAACCAACAGCGAATGAGTGGATCCAAATGGTGGTTCGGGCCGGTTCTCACCCGGTTCGGTTCGGTTCGCACGTGGTTCGGTTCGCTTCGCACCGGTTCACCTCCCGCAGTCCCGTTTAAGCCTCCGACAGCCCTTGTTTCTATCCCAATAAATTCCGTACTTCTGGTGAAGCCTTACGACCACGGAGACTTTACCGTTTGAAGATGAGAATGACAGATCGCCTTGGTCCTTTGCACGAGGATCGAGGCGAAGTTTCAATCAAAGAACGCTTGGGTCCGGTGACTGAACCCGAGCAACCACTCAAGCTGGGGGTCGCACACACCCTCGCAACAAGTCAGAGCCTTCCTATAATGGGAAAACCCCTGCACTTGACCGCCTCGGACGACAAATTAAAGTCCAAGAGCCCATCAAGAGTTCGCGCTCCTAAAAGTGTAGCTCCAAATACGTGACTCTTAAGAACGCCAATAAGGCAGTAAGCTCTCAGACGGAAACGTGTTCGTCAAACGACGATGTTATACCTAAAAAGTCGTGCCAACACACGATAGGTTGTTCCGGTCATATGACTGATAAGTTGTACTATCGGGCTAGGGGTACGAACAAGTCTCAGAAGAGATGTACCCGAGAAACAGAATCTCACTGCCCGTGCGCTAAACTAATCAGGGCAGTATTATCGGCGTGTAGCTATCCCAAAACCACTCCACAGAAGGTCTCGGTACTTAAGAGGATCTCTAATGGAACGACTAAGCCCAAGCCAAGATGTTTCCGCAAGAAATAATCTACCGTTCAAGGTCACGAACCTCCGGAAGTCATAATAAATATGGCTGATAAGGGAAAGTCAACTCGACCTTCTAGCTCCGACCCTCTCGTATCGCATCGTCTGACTCGGCTACGCGCAGGGACCACTAGACGCAGGGACTACCAAAGAATACAGAGAGGGTTATCCTCGGATGATGAAGCATAAGATGCTAACTCTGTAGTCGCTTCTGACAATACAGTATCTAGCCCAGGACAATCCCGTGAAGTGTTTATGATTAACACCGAGGAAGCAACTAAAATGGTTAACGATGCTCTAGCCAAGCAGAAAGAGGCATTCAAGATTGAAATGGAAATGGCTATGCTACTGATGTGGCATAAACATGTACCAAAAAGGTTGCAAGTGCACAACCGTGTCAAGTTATAGTATAAAGATATCGATCCCACGAGGAATGTGTTTTTGTAAGAGAAAATATAAAATCGGTTCTTATGTTGTGTACGTGACAAATAAGAGTGATGAGTGAATGTGATAGTGGAGAGATAATAAGAGTGATAGTGTGTAGATCAATGTGTTTGAGAATAAATGTTATCAACAAGGCAAGAAAGAAGAATGAATAAAATCGATAAACAAATCAAAAAAAATTCAAGAATAAAAGAAAATGCAAGAAATTAAAGATGGTGGATTCAATTATAGATATGGGTAATCTAAAATTGAACCCATTTCTTAGAAAAAGGTGATTCCCTAGAGGGTTCTAGCCTAAAGGCAAATCAAATAAAATAAAAATAAACAAAAGAAAAACTAAACCCAAGAGGGTTCTAGCCTCAAGGTGAATAGTGCAAGAAATTAAAATCTAACTATTAAATAAATTATAAAATCTAAACTACAAAATAAATTATAAGAATTAAATACAAGAAAATAAATCTACTCTATAAGCATGAAATAAATCTAAGGCAAGAGGGTTCTAGCCTCTTGGCTATTTAACAAGAAAATAAAATCTAACTATAAGCATAGAAATAAATCTAAACTAATAAGCAATAAAAAAGAAATAAAAGAGAAAAAGAAAAGAAATGCAAACCTCTAAACAATTCTTCATCTCCATCTTCATCATCCAACAAAGAGAAGAAATATTTAAAGTGGTGAAAAAATTATTATTATTAATTGTAACAAAAAGTTATAAATTTGGAAGGTCTTCTCAATTAAGAGTAGCCCTCCTCTCCAAAAGGAGTTATAAAAATTTTCACACCTCTAACCCCTCACACTCTACCCCTATTTATAGTAAACATCAGTGAATGAGAGCCATTGGATTGAAATCTTATCCAAAAACATCAAAAATCAGCCTTAGATTCGTAACTAACTACCCAGGGTATCGATGCGGGCATCGATGCAGACATCGATGCGGGCATCGATGCCCCCATCGATGCAGGCATCGATGCCTGCCCTTCTCCTGTGTGCTGTCCGCAGATCCTCTTGTATTTGGCTTTTAGGTTGGGTCTTTGGCTTTAGCTTGGACTTTTGGGCTTTGACATTTGGGCTTTGGCATTTTCTCTAGATTTTTCACTGGGCTTTGAAAGAATTCCTTTGGCTTCATGGGCTTCATTTCTTCATTAAATCAAGGGCTTTTTTTGAGAGATTGAAGTTTGAGATTTATTCTTCATTAACCTGTAATTAAAGATAAAAATAATTATTAGTAGCATATTTATTCATATAAAATAGATAATGAGGGTATAAAATTGTAATAAAATATGATTATCAAATACCCCCACATCTAAACTTTTGCTAGTCCTCTAGCAAAGAAAGAAAAATGAAAGAAATCCTAACTTACTTTCGTAGGAATCGCGGTTGTATTTAGCGCATACAACAAACCTTTAAATCCCTAGGTTACCCTAGTAGATGAGTTGAAGTCTCATGAGGGTTTGCAGTGAATATACCCACAAAATTCGGTCAACTTGCCAAATTAAAGAAGTCAGTAAATAACTAAATTCACTTGATAACTTTAGACAATCTAATTGAAGCTAGTTATCACTCAAGAAAACGTTTTTATATATAACTCTAAGGTATATTTTTAAGAAAATCTTCTCATTGTAGCAATACAAAACCAAGCCAAACTTAGAAATTTAATTTAAAAGTTTTGAAAAAACATGTTAACTCTTTGTTTTAAATATTTTTTAAGTTGCTTGATCTAAAATATTTTCCAAGACCATATATATAACTATAAAACATTTATTATTATTATTTTTTAATTTTTTTTAACTCTTTCATCCTTGGTGATTTTTTTCTACTTTAACGGGCTTTCTAAGTGACCTTTTAACGAGTTTTGGGCTAATGGATCCCAACCCAATTGGGCTTAGGTTATTAAATATGGAAATACTCATTGGGCTTAATTACTCGGTCAGCTTAGGCTTTATAATATAGAATCACCTAAAATTCAAGAGTTTTTTTTGTGCCCATTTTTTGCACTCTTCTTTTGCAATTTTTTTGTATATGTATATATATTTTGAAAAATATGTAAATCAAGACACTTTGAAAATTAATTTTCAACTCTAAGCTAAGCATGCAAAAAATTTCATTATTTTAAATAAAAGTCCATGTTAAGGCTTAAGTAAAGTATACTACTTTAAAAATCATTTCTTAAGAAATTTATTTAGAGTTATCATAAAAGGTGAACTTAAGTAAATAACTAACTAGGGATTAGAAAATTTCAAATTTATCAAATAAATCAATTATTACATAACTCCATTAATTTGGCAAGTGACGATATTTTTATAAAACTTTTTTTTAAAGAAAAAGAGGAAAAAACAAAAATGTAACTAAAAATGTAAAATAAAGAGAGAAAATAACTAATTCCTACCCCCACACCTAAATTTTGTATTGTTCTCAATGCAAACTCTATGATGCATGAAGTAAAGCAGATAAGAAGTGAAGCACTTATATTTGGTCGGCTGATAAAAATCTGTAATTACCTTTGGTCTGAGGAGGATGAAATCAAAAATTTATTTTTCTTTTCTTTGCTTTTTTTCTTTTCTTTTTTTTTGTTTTTTCTTCTTTTTTTTAACAACTGAACAAGAAACTCTCAAATGAGAGAAGAATAAATTCTTTTTATTATTCTGAAATAAACAAAATAAATAATGTAGAATGAAATATTCAACATGAAGATTTCCTGTTCTACATTGAATCCTACCTTACTGTTGAAAATTCTTCCCCGGATTTAAAAAAAATTCAGAATGATATAATCAATAATGTGAATTTCCAAGCATTTCGGGGTGTTCAGTAATTCTTGCAACAAAGTAAGGTAGGTATTATTGGTGTCATGCATTTTACATTTCCTAATGAACTTAGATTCTTGTACTGTGAAGTTTTATTTTCTAACAACCAATTCTTCTGTAAAGTTCTGAAATTTTGGTTGTTGATTATTCTCCAAGAATCTAAGTTCATCAAGAAAGAGTTCTTCAAAATTTAATTCAAAGCAGCAAATATTTAATACAGTTTTATTATTCTCAAGGACCTGATCTGCTTCTTCTAAAAACTCTAACTCTTCATCAAAAATTTTCTCAAAACTCAAATCAGACTCTTCTTCTTCTTCTTCTTCTGATCTTTCCTGAATGTAGTTTATTTCTAGAGGCTGATTATTTGGTTGGTTTCCTGGATTAAAAATATTAAGATCAGCAGTCAAATTTCCAAAAGACAACTTCATTTGACCAGTTCTACAGTTGATGAGAGCATTAGAAGTGGCTAAGAAGGGTCGTCCTAAGATGATAGGTGTCTGTCCTTTGGGATTTGGAAACAGGCTGTATTTCTAAGACTACAAAATCTACTGGAAAAATAAATCTCCAACCTTGATCAGAACATCCTCTAACTCACCCATAGGGACCTTGACAGATCTATCAGCCAACTGTAAGGTGCATTTGGTTAGATTCAGTACACCTAGACCAAATTGCTGATAGACTGAATATGGAAGCAAATTGACACTAGCCCCTAAGTCTAAAAGCGCCTTATCAATGTGAGTATTACCAATGATACATGAAATGATGGGGGAACCTGGATCTTTACGTTTCAAAGGTATAGGATTCGATAGCATTTCACTGATATTGGCGGCTAAAAAGACTTTCTTTGGAACATTTATTCGCCTCTTCTTAGTACACAATTCTTTTAAAAATTTAGCATAAGATAGAATTTGTTCAATTACATCTAAGAAAGAAATGTTGACCTTAACCTGCTTGAATGTTTCTAGGATCTTCTCCTCCTGAGGAGAGTGTTTCCTAGACCTGAGTCTATCTGGAAATGGAGCAACCGATCTAAATCTATCAAAAGCAGGCTCAAGTTCGGGTTCAGGTTCTTGGTCATCTGAGGGGAGTGATTGTTGCATAGATTCATCAAAAGGATAAGGAGAAGGAATTTGTACAGGATCAAGAGTTTGACTTGGAGGAGTTCTCACTTGATTATCGACATGTCTACCTGATCGAAGTGAATGGATTGCATTCACTTGGGCTTCATAGGATGAACTGCATCCTGTGTTCTTAGGGTTGACCACGGGTTGACTCAAAAATTTTCCTTTCTCTCTTTCAATCACGGAACTAGCTAGTTGACCAAGTTGGGATTCTAATCTAGCTATAGCTTGAGTGTTGGAGCATTTGTCCAATTGATTGCATGAAGGAATTCAAAGTGCTAGACGTTTGAGTCAACATATTCGTGGTTTGAGTGGAGGCCTTAATTATGGTTTCCAAACCTTTTTCCAAGACATTGAGACATTTATCCTGATCTGGATTGTTATGAGTATGAATTACAGCTTGATGAAGAGGAGACAGATTTTGATACGGCAGATTGGGTTGTTGAAATTATGAATGAGAATTGAACGGAACTGTATTTCCCCTAGGAAAATGTTGGGTCGAAGTGGGAGTGAAGTTTTGAGTTCTGGGAGAATTTCCTAGATTCCATGCAAAATTGGGATGATTTCTCCACCCTGGATTGTAGGTTGGAGAAAATGGATCATTTCTAGGGTGCTGGAGTGCAGCATTCATCTGTTCTAATGCATTGTTGTTTCCTAAGAGAGGGCATTCCTCTGAAACGTGGGTAGGAGACTGACAATTATGACATCCTGAGGTAGAAACATGATTGATTTGAGCTGGAGCTCGTTCCTTAATTTCTAAAGCTTCTAACCTTCACAGAATTGTCGCCATTTTCGCTTCAGAAGCAATGTTTGACTCTAAGGAAAGACCACTAGACTTAGATTAGGGAACTGATGAAACCCTATCATCACAGTGTTCTCATTGCATTGTTTTTTCAGAAAGACTCTCTAAAAACTCCCAATCTTCATTAGCATATTTCCTCATGAAATCACTATGGCACATTGATTCTAAGGAAGTTTTTGCAGAATAATCTACTCACTCAAAAATTATTTGACACAATCACCATTTTTCTAAACCGTGACGAGGACATTGGATGAGAAGATCTTTAAATCGGTCAAAATACTTCCAAAAGGGTTCTCCCGAGACAATTTTAAAATTCATGATACTATTTCTTAGCTTCACTGTTTTATGGATAGGAAAAAATTTCTTAGGAAAAACGGTGATAAATTCCTCCCACGTAGTGATGGAATTTATGGGTAAGCTATACAGCCATTTTTTTGCTTTGTCTTTAAGAGCAAATGGAATAAATCTGAGTTTGATCGCATCTTCGTTTAATTCTCTCATTTTAATCATAATACACACTTCCTCAAATTCCGAAATAAAAATATATGCATCTTCTGTTTCATTACCAAGGAATTTGGGAAGCATATTTATGTACTACGATCTAAGCTCAAAAATTATTCCATTTGTTTTGGGGAGCCTAATGCACGAAGGGATTGCATTCCTAATGGGATAGAACATATCATGAAGAACGGGTGGATTAGGATGCTCCATTTCTATGATTGGTTCAAAGTGAATTAATCAACGTGTATTATCCCTAATCCACTGTTGCATACACCAAAATTATTTATTTTTATATTTTTTTATAAAGAAAGAGAAAAAAGAAAAAAAATTAGTTTTTTTTATGAGAAAAAAAATAGAGAAAACCTAACTAAAACAAATCAAAGCAATCACTTTTCAATCACTCTAATTCTAGGGTTTAGCCTAACTCAACTAGACCAGCTCTTAACCAAAAACTCCTACAGTGAAAATATTAAAGTTTTATCCAGGTAGTTAGCCAGGTAAGGATAGTACTAGAGGGTGATCAGAGATTAATTAAGTACCTCGTTCCTTACGAAGCGCTTTACGCAACCCCTAAACCTTGCCTTAGACACCAACTAATCTGAGAAAACTTAAACCGATTCACTTAAGAATTTCTTGTTCCTTATTGAGCTCGAATTCTTAGGGGCCAACGTCTAATGAGTTTTATTAGGCTTGGGTTTGTGAAGTGAGGAATTAGTGATTTTTGGGCTAAGGAAAGGGTGATGAATTCCCTCACCTTATCTTGATTATGGGGTTTTGCCCTTAAAAATATTTTTAAGTATGTGCCAAATCAAGTGCTCAAATCACTTGGTGAATTCCTACAATCAATATGAAATGCAACTCTATGAATTAAAAGCAACTAAAAGGATGGAAAAGAAAAAACTTTTTTTTTAATTACGGTTAACAATCAAACATATGAGAAGGGGAGGAATATGTTTGAATTTATTATCTTGTTAGTAAATGTCAAAGTGGAGGGTGAATTTTATTATGGTCAACAAAAATAAAATCTTTTTTTAAGTCCTAATTGTCTCTAAATGTGAAGAAGTAGCTAAAGAGTGGAATTAAAAACTAGAAAGAGGACTTACCCGAAAGCAAATCTTCAAATCCTAATTCTCCAATCCGCGATCTTCAAGCTCCAAGCGTTTCCTTCACAAAAAACACATAAGTTAAAGAACCAAAATAATTAAAACCTACTTAAGCACCTTCCCCAGCAACGACGCCAAAAACTTGATGCGGCATAAACATGTACCAAAAAGGTTACAAGTGCACAACCGTGTCAAGTTATAGTATAAAGATATCGATCCCATGAGAAAGGTGTTTTTGTAAGAGAAAATATAAAATCGGTTCTTATGTTGTGTGCGTGACAAATAGGAGTGATGAGTGAATGTGATTGTGGAGAGATAATGAGAGTGATAGTGTGTAGATCAATGTGTTTGAGAATAAATATGATCAATAAGGCAAGAAAGAAGAATGAATAAAATTAAGAAACAAATCAAAAATAAAATTCAAGAATAAAAGAAAATGCAAGAAATTAAAGATGGTGGATTCAATTATAGATATGGGTAATCTAAAATTGAACCCACTTCTTAGAAAATGGTGATTCCCTAGAGGGTTCTAGCCTAAAGGCGAATCAAACAAAATAAAAATAAACAAAAGAAAAACTAAACCTAAGAGGGTTCTAGCCTCAAGGTAAATAGTGTAAGAAATTAAAATCTAACTACAAAATAAATTACAAAACCTAAACTACAGAATAAATTGTAAGAATTAAAAGCAAGAAAATAAATCTACTCTATAAGCATGAAATAAATCTAAGACATGAGGGTTCTAGCCTCTTGGCAATTTAACAAGAAAATAAAATCTAACTATAAGCATAGAAATAAATCTAAACTAATAAGCAATAAAAAAGAAATAAAAGAGAAAAAAAAGAAATGCAAACCTCTAAACAATTCTTCATCTCCATCTTCATCATCCAATAAAGAGAAGAAATATTTAAAGTGGTGAAAAAATTATTATTATTAATTATAACAAAAAGTTATAAATTTGGAAGGCCTTCTCAATTAAGAGTAGCCCTCCTCTCCAAAAGGAGTTACAAAAATTTTCACACCTCTAACCCCTCACTCTCTATCCCTATTTATAATAAACATCAGTGAATGAGAGCCATTGGATTGAAATCTTATCCAACAACATCAAAAATCAGCCTTAGATTCGTAACTAACTGCCCAGGGTATCGATGCCTACATCGATGCAGGCATCGATGCGGGCATCGATGCCCCCATCGATGCAGGCATCGATGCCTGCCCTTCTCCTGTGTGCTGTCCGCAGATCCTCTTATATTTGGCTTTTGGGTTTGGGTCTTTGGCTTTAGCTTAGACTTTTGGGCTTTGACATTTAGGCTTTGGCATTTTCTCTTGATTTTTCCACTAGGCTTTGAAAGAATTCCTTTGACTTCATGGGCTTCATTTCTTCATTAAATCAAGGGCTTTTTGTTGAGAGATTGGAGTTTGAGATTTATTCTTCATTAACCTGCAATTAAAGATATAAACAATTATTAGTAGCATATTTATTCATATAAAATAGATAATGAGGGTATAAAATTGCAATAAAATGTGATTATCAGCTACAGATGAAGGAAGAGCATGACCGACAGATGCAGGCTCTGTCCAATCAACTTGGTGAATCCAGCCGTCACACCCAGAACGCCGCAGTTGACAGCGATCCAGAAGTGGACGAAATCATCATGGCTGATGCACCCCCTACAGATAACAACGCTGGGGGTGGTTCCATCGAAGATGATAATGCCGGGGGTGGCTGCGTTATTCCTCTTTCAAATCGTCCAAGGCCCGATAAAAGTAAGGATGAAAAAGTAAAAGATCTCAAGAGAAAATCAATGCTCTAATGTCTGCTCAAGAGGTGAAAAGGACCGGCATTCCATGTCCCTATCCAAGAGAGTGAGATTTAATAGCATACCCGGCAAAGTTCAACCTGATTAACTTCATGACGTTTGACGGGAAGGGTTCGCCCACTCAACATCTGATCTACTTTAAGGCCTACTTGGGTATGATCTTCAGCAATGCAGCCTTGATGGTTCGGTCATTTGTTGGCACCCTTCATGGGCCCGTCTTCGATTGGTACCGCCGTCTCATGTCTGAAAGCATCAACAGCTAGGACGACCTGGAGAACCTATTTCTCGCTCACTTTTTTGATGATGATGCTGAGGTGTCAGTTAGGACACTCTTCGATGAGAAGCAAAAAGAAGATGAGACGATTGACAACTTTGTCAAGCGCTTCCGAAATAAGACGATGAACTGTCGAGATCCGATCACGGAGGATTTCATCCTCCAAACCTGTCATAACAACCTCTCTTTGGACGTATTGAAAGTTATGGGAGTAGCACCATCCAACAACTTGAAAGAGTTGAAGGTGTGCGGAGAGCGGGCCAAACGCTTCCTCAGAAGGAAGAAGACCGAAAGAAGCCAACAGTCAATGCCTGTAGTTGCTGGTAATAATAATCAGACATCACAACAATAACCTCAAAAGCAGCAAAGGACTCCAGATCCGAGACTCCAAAAAGAGTACTCTTTCAAAGATGAAGAAGTTCCAGATATTCTCGAGTACCTCCTGAAAAATGGGGAAATTGAGTTACCACCTATTAAAGATCAGGAGGGAGCTAAGAGGATTACGGACCCAAGTTACTGTGCGTACCACAGAAGGGTTCTCCATCCTACTAAGTTTTGTTTTGGTCTAAAGAACAAGATTCAAGCTTTAATCGACTCTGGTGCCATAAAGCTAGAATAAGCCGAATGACGGTGAGCCACTCCGAAGAGTATACGAGTATAAACTGCTCCTCCATACCCCAATAGGTATATGAGTCTAAACTATTTCCTACCATTGACAAGAAGTTCCTGGAGAATTTTTATACGTAATATTCTTAAGTATAACTCGGTCATGTAACTGAGTACAAAGTCAGACCCAGTTCCACAAAAGAAGCTGGGGGTGGATAATTCATGTAACGGGAAGTTCCCCGAAGACTGCTACATGTAATTTTTTTGGGGATAACCCGATCATTATAAACAAAGTGATAGACACTAAACCCCCACTGTGATTTTTGAACACTCTTTTGTTGACGATTCACAGTCTTCCACCACAAAAATCCCCCACCGATTAGACTAACTGACGGTGGGACCACCAAAATTCCTTTCGGTTGAATCCACTCAAACTCTTGCTACGTCTGTGTACTCAACCCTTCCACTGTTTGAGTCCGGATAGAGTACTCAGAATTGTAATCTCATGATCATTGACAATTGTTAAATTCCTCTATGTTAAGTATTTGTTACTTAACACCAGGAACCCCCTTTGAGTGATTTGTACGAATCAACACTCCCATTGTGATTTGGACTCCTACTCCATCTTGGTCAAACCTTTAAATAGTTAGGGCCACAGCCAAAATCTCCTCTTGATTCCTTCCATAAACGAGAGGTCCACAAATTAAATGATCAAACCTTTAAACAGTTAGAATCGTCTTAAATTTCCATCTTGGTCAAACCTTTAAACAATTAGGACCAAAACCAAAATCCCCTCTTGATTCTTTCCAAAAATGAGATGTCCACAAATTGAACGGTCAAACCTTTAAACAGTTAGGATCGTCTCAAATTCTCATCTTGGTCCAACCTTTAAACAGTTAGGACCACAACCAAAATCTCCTCTCGATTCTTTCCATGAATGAGAGGTCCACAAATTGAACGATCAAACCTTTAAACAGTTAGGATCGTCTCAAATTCCCATCTTGGTCAAACCTTTAAACAGTTAGGACCACAACCAAAATCCCCTCTCGATTCCTTCCGTGAATGAGAGGTCCACAGAATGAACGATCAAACCTTTAAACAGTTAGGATCGTCTCAAATTCCCATCTTGGTCAAGCCTTTAAACACTTAGGACCACAACCAAAATCCCCTCTCGATTCCTTCCATGAACGAGAGGTTCACAAATTGAATGATCAAACCTTTAAATAGTTAGGGTCATCTCGAATTTCCAACTTGGTCAAACCTTTATATAGTTAGGACTAAGATCGGAATATCCTTTCGATAAACGAAAGATTTCCACCTATTCTTTTTAGGCCAAACCTATAAAAGTTAGGGCCGAAATCGGAATTTCATCTCAACAAATGAGGAATTATTGTCTTGGATTAAGCAACCAATCCTATAAAAGTTAGAGTTGCTTGAATCTTTCCGATTCTCGGAATGGAGATCCCACTCCTAGTTTCATTTTTCTAGATTCTTAAGGTGGAGATCCCACTTCGAGATTCCTTGGCAACAGGAGATAGAATATAAAATTCTTCCTCTTCGGTTTTGGGAGATAGAATATAAAATTCTTCCTCTCCCATTTTGGGTTCGTCTTTGCCCCATGAGAAGGCACCATCCTTCAACTCCAAAATCCGTGCGTCACACACACGTGGAATTTTATCACGGGGGATAAATAGGGATAAGTCAGTGCCTAACACGCATTGCTGGTTAGTTCTTGACCGTAAAAAGAGCAAAAGCTAACATATTCGATATTGTGGCAGGCCGTTATTAATAACGCCAAAATCTGTGCCTTACACGCATGGGGAATTTTATCCCAAATCCTATAAAAAAGGATAAGTCAACGCCTAACAAGCGTTGCCGGTTTAGTCTTTCACCGATTGAAGAAGACACCAGAATTCACGCACGGGGATTTTTTTCCCGAAGCCTAAGTAGGGATAAGTCAGCGCCTAACACGCATTGCCGGTTAGTCTATTCCCGTAAGAAAGATAAAGTCTATGTATTCAATATTGTAGCACTAAGAGAGTTAACTCTCTTAGCACAACGTTACATGCAGAACGGACTTAAATAATCTGCATGCTAGCCCGAGTCGAATGGTAGTCGGTAAAGGCATGCCAAATCCGTTGAAGGCTGAGGATTTGCCAAAAATCGTAAGTCTACGTCTAACACATGTCGTCGGGTAGTCTATTTCCATGAGAAAGACAAAGTCTATGTATTCAATATCGTAGCACTAAGGGAGTTAACTCTCTTAGCACAACGTTATATGCGAAACAAACTTAACCAAGCCGCATGCTAGCCCGACTCAAACGGTAGTCGGTAAAGGCTCATCAAACCCGTTGATGGTTGAGGGTTTGCTAAAAATCCTATAAATGTGAGGGTCATTAATGCACCAGCTCCATTAGTTGGTCTCATGACTTGAGGATCCAATAACGTTCATACATACAGATGAATCAGCTTTAACAGTTGGTCCTGTAGCCCCACATTTGGGACCGTCGCGCCCCAATATCTTAAGAGCTTAAACTGTGTAAAATCGAGCAAATGTACGAGTATAATCTATATTAATGCCAGTCAACGCGTTACAGCAAAGGTTAATGCCGGTCAACGCAAAGGTCGATGCCGGTCAACGCGTCGATGATTTCGCCAAAATAAGGCTAAGGGAAGATTTCGGGTTAGGAGATGATTCCAGGAGTTCAATCACATAAATATATGAATTACCGACAAAGATAATTAGTTCAAAGTCAACTCAATGACAAGAGCTAAGTTTAGAGAAACTTACGCATAAACTTCAGTTCAAGATTTCGACAACGGTCGGACGATAAACCAAGTGTCAGAAGAACTTTATCTATTCGACAAAATACTAAATAGACTGAAGGCTGAAGAATTCAAGAATTAAAGCCATCTACCAGTCCTTTGACACCGACTGAAGGTGGGGGCTATCATATCCAAAACCTTCCAGACTCCTCTATAAAAGAATGAGTCTGAAATACTTTGGAGGGGGTATCTGTAGGCGTCTAAAAAAGCCTATAGGTATCTACACGTAGCTCAAGACAAAGAGAAGGTGATGAACACCATTATCCAAGTCGAAGGGGATTGTCCGAGTCAAAGAGGATCATCTAATGCTGACAAGCGCATGAAGCGAATCGGCGAAACGTTGATGACGTGGCAACGAACCACCAGAACGGCCAACGCCAGGTGGCCCAAGTGCTCACCGGCCACCACCAAGTGGTTCGCATGCTAATCAGCCACCAAAATAGCAAACCAAGTGGTCTGCGTGTTCACCGGCCACCTCAAGTGGCTCGCACGCTCATCATCCACCTCCAAGTGGCCAGCGCTCATCAGCCAGCTCCAAGTGGCCCGCGCGCTCATCAGCCAACTCGGAATGGCTTGTACGTTTATTGGCTAGCTCTAAGTAGCCAACATGTTCATCGGTAACCTCCAAATTAACAAAATGTATGATGCAAATTGGTGAAGCGTACGAGTCAACGTAACACACGAAATGGCAAAACAACCCAGCTAGGAGTTGTGTTTTACCCAAAAGGGATGAAATACCATGTATGACTCGCACATAGCATATATGGTTCAGCTATTGGAAGCTGTAGATATCTTCTGTAGATTTCCAATGCATCTTGAATCATCTAATTCTGAGATCGAACAAGAGAGTTAGAGCCAAAATACCCGAGGACATACGAACTGGCTCGCACAGTGCCGAGCGACCAATTGAACAAAACACCATGTGTGACTCGCACATACCATGGGTGAATCGGCTATTAGAAGTTGTAGATATCTTCTCCAACTTTTCAAGACATCTTTAATCACCTTATTCTGAGATCGGACGACAATGTTAGAGCCGAAATACCCGAGATGGTACGAACTGGCTCGCAAGGCTGCGAGCCACCATTTGATGGCTCGTACAAAGAAGTAATATTTTATCCATGATACGATTTGATTCTGAAGAAACTTATAAAATAAAGGTTGTAGCTCTATTCATTATATTTCTAACGCATCTTGAATTACTTTATTCTCAGATCGGACGTGAGAGTTAGAGCTAAAATATCCGAGGTGGTACCAACTAGCTCGGCCAAGGCCGAGCCACCAATTGGTGTCTTGCACAGAGAAGTGATATTTTGACCATGATGCAATTTTATTCTTAAGAAACTAAAAAGAATAAAGATGTAGGTCTCTTTTTTATCATTCCAATGGATCTTGAATCACTTAATTCTGAGATCAGATGAAAAAGTTAGAGCTAAAATACCCAAGGTAGTACGAACTGGCTCGGCCAAGGCCGAGCCACCAATTGGTGTCTCGCACAAAGAATAACATTTCAGATATGATGTGATTTGATTCTGAAGAAACTTAAAAGACAAAAATTATAGGTCTCTTCGTTAGCTTCCTAATGCATCTTGAATTACCTTATTCCGAGATCAGATAAGAGAGTTAGAATCAAATACCCAAGGTGGCGCGAACTGGCTCAGCCAAGGCCGAGCCACCAATTGGTGGCTCGGACTAGGCTGAGCCACCACTTGGTGGCTCAGCCAAGGCCAAGCCACCAAGTGGTAGTTCACTCCGGTTCGCACCTGGTTCGGTTCAGTTTGCACCCGGTTCGATTCGTTTGAACCTAGTTCGGCAAATTTCATCCGAAAACGCGTTTTGATAGTTTTTGACGGATTTTCACGAGATTTCTTCTATTACAGAGGTTCCCAACTACCTTGATATCATCTCTACACATGGTTAGGTGGTTGTCAACTAAAGATAAGGCTAAATCAATCGTTCTTATCAGAAAACCCCCCAACCGAAGCCTATAAATACAGGCCTAGGGGCTCATTCCACGAGCTAGAGATCAAGAGGGCGAAACACTGTAGAATTGGAGAGTGAAGCCATGAATTTACAGCAAGGGTTAGAAGATCTAGGTGATCTTTTATGCACAAAGAATAGAGTTCGAGAGATCTGAGACCCATCCCCTATTCCTCCGGATTTAAGCTTGGTCTTAAATCTCCAGAAGAGCCGTGATCTCGCTTGGTCGAGATCTCGCTACAGCGATTACTTCATTCATGAAGTAAGAGCTTTGATCAACTTAATCTGTCAACCGGATCTGATCCGCTGTGGTCCACAGATATTAACATCCCCGGCACATGCAAAGTTTCTACACAAGCAGCGGGTGATAAACGTTCGTTGTGCTGTTTGACAAGAGTCGTATCTTTTGTATTTTTATTGTATAAGGAGATCTTATAAAAAGATCAACTTTTTATTTGAGTTTATTGTAAAAGATTAAAGTTGGAATAGATTCAATCACATTAAAAATAGCGATTTTTGAACCAAACAACCATGATGTCGTTGATGGGTGCAAATGCTCTGGAGGTTGGTGCATATAATTTGCATGTTCTTGACACGCATGATACTGTCGAGCATAGTCCACTACATGCTTTACCATGGTTGGCCAGTAATATCCCATCCTTCTGAGTCGATCACAGAGTTTGGGACCGGGTTGGTGTGCACCACTTGTTCCGTCGTGCGCTTCTTTGAGTGCCTCTTCCACTTCTCTATTAGATAGACAACGGAGTAATAGACCATCATATGAACGTCGATACAATATTTGTGTCGTAGCGGTGTAGTAAAATCTTGGTGCTCTTCGCCGAACCGAATCCCTTTCTCTTACATCTTCAGGTAAAATACCGTGTAGGATGGAATCGATAATAGGAAAATGCCGATCTCGAGCTTTGAGTTTGACTCTTGTTAAGCATGCCTCTTGGACAATCATGTCATAAATTGGTCCAGTAAGGTGGTGAGTTCTCACTGTGACTAATTGTTCTCTGTCGGGAGGCTGAGCCAAAGACACAGCTAACGGTGCCAATGCATCTGCATATGCATTTTGGAGATGTGAAACATACTTGATGAATAATCCTTCGAACGAGTCTGCCATTTCTATGGCCGCTGGTAATATGGAATCAGATCCGGGCTTCTAACTTCATATTCTCCTCGAACTTGATTGACTATCAGCTGAGAATCTCCAAAAGCTTCAAGGTATTCAACCCCCAGCTCTTTAACGAAATGAAGTCTGATTATTAGCGCGTTATATTCAGATACATTATTAGAGCATGGTTCGATCAATGAATACGCTCTAGGCATTATGTGTTTTCCCGAGGAAACCAAAACAACCTCCACTCCTGAGGAAATCTTAGAACATCCAGGAGAGCTTGCCATGTTGGTTGCCTGAGAAGTACCATCGAAGTATAATTGCCATACTTGTTGATGTGATGTGGTGTTAACTTCATGAGTTTCATCCGGTAAAGCATCGTATAATTCTGTTGTATCCTTTATAGAGTTTATCGCCAAAAGATCGCAAATTTGCTGTTTGAAATGTAAATCATATTAGGATAAGAGTAGGACCCACCTGGCTAACCACCAATTCATAGAGGCCGGTTGGGTCATGAACACTCGAATTGGGTTTACGTTGGAAATAACATAAATTGTCTGTCCAACTAAATAATGCTGTATTTTCTGAATTGCAAACACTAAAGCAAGGCATTTTTTATCGATCATCGAATAGCGAGACTCAGCACCTACCAATGTATGACTTAGATAATAAACTGCTTGCTCATGACTATTATCATCGTCCTATGCAAGCAATGCACTTAACGAATGGCTCATCGCTTTGACATAAATCAAAAATGGTCTGCCCAACTTCGGTGCAATGAGAATGGGCGAATTCGCTAGATATGTTTTGATATCCTCAAATGCTTTTTGGTAGGCTTCATCCCAAATGAATGATACACCTTTCTTTGTGAGCTTAGAGAACGACTAACATTTTCCCGAAAGGTTTGATATGAATCGATGAATATAAGCCAATCCCCCTTGTAATCTTCTGAGTTCTTTAAGATTTCTTGGGGGTCGCAATTCATGTATCACTTGCACCTTGTTAGGATCGATATGGATACCTTTTGTAGTGACGACGAATCTAAGAAATTTACCACTGGACATTCCAAGGAAGGACTTAGTGGGTTTCATCTTTAACTGATGACTCCTCATAAGATCGAACATCGTCTTCAAATTGTTAATGTGGTCATTCTTGTCACAGCTTTTGACAACCAGATCATCAACATAGCATTCGACGGTCTTACGAAGGTGTTCCTGAAAGATCTTCGTCATCGCTCGTTGGTATGTAGCGCCGACGTTCTTTAGGCCAAAAGGCATGATCGTATAACAGAAAACGCCTAGGGGTGTTCTGAATGCAGTATATTTTTTATCATCCGGATGCATCTTAATTTGGTTGTATCCTGAAAATCTGTCCATAAATGACATTCTCTAGAATCCACATGTATTGTCAATGATGACGTCTGTAATCGGTAGAGGAAAATCATCTTTTGGAAAAGCGGTATTCAGATCTCTGAAGTCAATGCAGATTCTGATTTTTTTCATTGTTTTTTACAACCGGGACAATATTTGCCAACCAATCAGAATGTTGTTCCTCTCTAACCAAGCCTGGATCAATTAATTTCTTGACTTCAGCTTCTATTGCCTCCATAATTTGTGGACGAAACGGTCTTTGTTATTGTTTGACAGCTTTTACATCCGGTTTAATGTTAAGGCTATGCATTACCACATTTGGATCCAATCCCAGCATATCTTCGTAATTCCAAGTGAAAACATCGATATACTCTCTAATAAGGGTGATCAACTCTTCCTTCTCATCTGATGGAAGACTATCGCTAATAAATATAGTCTTTTGATTGATTTCATCACCCATATTGACTTGGACCACTTTGTCTTCAGTAGGAGGTTCCCTTTGTTCGAATCGATCACCATATTAAATGTTCATGTAATGTATCCAGGGATCTTCCCAAGTGGGCAATTGATCAACTTCTTCTATTGTAGAAGCATCGATCGTGGCCATATTCAACATTAACCCTTTGAACATTTCTCCAATGCTAGTGTCGGAATCCTAATTTGAAGCATCAGATGAATATTTATTTTTATTCGCTAGCTGGTCGATGACTTGCCAGCAACATTCATCATCCGATGATGAAACATAACCCAAACCTCTTCTGTGGCTATGATAATTATCAGGTTTTTCTTTTGGTACATAGGCAGGATGGGGTGGTACATGGGTACCTTGACCGAAATGAAGACCGTCACCGAGTGTGAGGTCGTATCCTTGCTTCTTCATGTAGTCATTTGCTTGGGAACTATATCTAAAGAAATGTCGTCCGGGCTCTTCATCATTAGTATTGGTTTCCAAGAACAGATTGAAAGGAGGGGACGACTCTCCTTTACCAAAGATTTTTTTTCACCCCCTGTCTTCGCAGGTAGGATTAAAGTCGTTCCGAAGGAATCCTAGATGCACTTCTTCGTCGTACAAGACGAACGAAGTGGCATGTGTATGCCAGGGTTAACATATAATTCTTGCATTATATTATCAAGATAATGTGAGTACTCTAAATCATCATTTATTATTTCATCGGCAAGCTACCAATTACAACTTTCATCCGACGATTCACCACCGTCAAGATCGATTATAACAGGTTCAATATCATTTAATACAAGACATTCACTATAATCGAGCCCAGCTTCGGTATCAGCTTCTTCTCTGCTGTCCGTGCCATGGGCCGATGGTTTATTATCTGATTCAGTACCATATAGAAAGGAGTCAGTAAAGTAATTCTCTAACCTATTAAATGGTTGCTTATCCGCGACCACCGTTTTGACCTCGTTGTTAGTATCAACATATTTCAGACACTGATAGAGGGTAGAGGGAACGCTAACATTACCATGGATCCAAGGGCAACCCAGCAACAAGTTATAAGAAGTCTCTGCATCAATCACATAACAAGTGACTTCTGACTTCAAGTCTCCGAGTTAACACTTCACCCAGATTTTTCCCAATGGCCTAGACCTACTGATATTAAATCCGTAGATAACGGTTCCTGTGGAGGCTAATTTGTTAGCGGGAATCCTAAGGTGGTACATCAACCGAAGTGGCATGATACTAACAGCGGAACCCAGGTCAACTTGGATCTGGTTGATAACACTTGAGCCAATATATCCGGTGAAGTATAAAGGCCTATCATGCTTCGAGTTCTTCACTTGCATATCCTCTTTGGTAAAAGCAATGCAAGGAAATTTTGTGGCTGCCAGGTTACAGTGTTGAGCTGATGATTCTGGCTTTTCAGGGGCTGGCTTAATTTGAGTAAGAAATACCTCAAAATCAGCCAAAGCTTCTTGCAAAGCTTTCCTGGTATCTTTTGAAAGGCGTATTAATTCGTACAGTGTGATCCTTGCTGGGATATTGGCTAACTGATCCATGACGTCGAAGCGGTATGGAGCGCCCGAACTTTCCAATTTATCTCTTCTAATAGGTCGATTGAAACGAGACTGCTTCGGAATTTGAACTTTCTTATGTTGGGGTTCTTTCTCCTTTTGTTTAGCTGCCTTTTGAGATTTTTCGACCGCCACGGGTAGAGTTGTAACTACCCCCAGCTCTGTCAAGGTTTTAGAAGGTGCAGCTTTTACTACCCCCTGCTCAGCTAATTGCTCAGATGCGCTTGGGTAATTAAAACGGTATTCATTTCCACTCCTAGTAGCGAAAGATTTTTGCTCCTCTTCAGAAAGAGGTAAAGCTGTGATTTCTTCATCATTTTCTTTAGGAATTATCGAGGCTCCGTAACAGGACTTCTCTTTTCCTTTGCCTTTCAATCTCTTCTTGGACGTAGATGTTGTCCACTGTTCATCTACATGCAAATCGGGATGAACCCAAAGGATTTCGCCGTTTGGGGCCGTATATGACACAAGTCCCTTTTGGCGTTGCCCATGAGGGTCATCATTGACGATTTGCATTTTAACCTTTGATATAGGTTTGGATTGAAACCATGACAAAGGAACCGAACCAAAACTGATGGACAACGTATTTGCGCCAACTTTCTTCTCTTTCGACTTTGCGGTCACAATACCAACATCAATCAAAGTTTGTATTTTATCTTTTAAGACATAACATGCTTTTTTAGGATGATGGACCCTTCTGTGATATGCATAATATTTTGGGTCATTTGTCTTCTTTGTTTCTTCCTGGTTTGTGATCGGTGGAAGTTTAATCTTGTTGTTGTCCAAAAGATACTTAAAGATGACCGGCACCTCATCATCCTTGAAAGAATATTATTTCAGAAGTCTAGGTTCCGCAGTTTTGGGTTGCCTCGGAGGCTGCTGAGTCTGATGTTGTGCCAACTGGAAGGATGATTGTTGCGGTTGTTGTGATTTTTGGTGAGCATCAATAACAGCTGCTGAACCCCTTCCTCTACCTCGAGGGTTAAAATTCTATTTTTGAGGATTAGCTAGTGGTTGACCTCTCTCAAGCTTCTTCCTCTTAAGGAACCGTTCGGCTTGTTCACCTCTCACCTTCAATTTTTTCCATTTTTTAGAAGGCACAACCCCCATGACTTCTAGAACATCTAATGACAAGTTATTATGACATGTTTAAAGGATGAACTTCTCAGTGAGTGGATCTCGGTAATTCACCGCTTTGTTCCAGAACCATTTGACGAAGACATCTACGGTTTCTCCATCCTTCTGCTTCTCATCCAGCAAGGAGCCAATGGAGACCTCGGTATCATCGTCGAAGAAATTGGTAAGAAAAAATCCTTCCACATCATCCCAGCTATTGATCTCCTGGGCTTAAGACATTGGTACCAATCGAAGGCAGGCCCACGAAGGGTTCCTACGAAGACTGGACCATCAAAGTTCATTTCTGGATATTACACCAAGATGAGACTTAAAATAAATCAAGTGTTGAGTGGGTGAACCCCTACCATAAAAAAGAGTAAAGTTAATTAGGCTAAATTTTAGGAGTTAAGGAATCGAATCCCACTCCCTCGGGTACAGATATGGGATGCCCGTTTTCTTCACTTCTTGAGCTATCATAAGAACATTGACTTTGTTCTCAAGATCTTGCATCTTCTTATCTTCCTCCATATTCTTCTTCAAATAAATTTGAGAAGGTTGAGTAGACGACTTAATCGGGCTGCTCTCCGAATTGTCCTTATTAGGAGGAGGATCAGCAAAGATAGTTTCATCCACCTCATGGTCACTATCAACCTTAGTTATATGAAGATGTATAACATCACGCCGGCTAGATTTAGCCTTTTGACTTGATTCCTACTGTTGTTGATGTTGTTGGGCCTGCAAATCTCTCATATGTTGTATTGTCAACTTCATTTCTGTTTTTATTGTTTTTATCTCATCCCTGATTTCTTCTCGTTGCTTAGCTAAAGCTTCTTGTAATATCTGGGCTAATTGATCCGGCATAATTGCGAATGATTCCCTGATTTGTCCAACACTAGATATTGTATCATCCGAGGCGAATGCAGAGCAAGTATCTGAGGGTTCTTCGTTTGAAGATAACCCTTCATGCATTTTCCTATAATCTCTGTGTCGATTGGCCCTTTGTTGTAGCATTCTTTGAGAGAGACCCTGATCAACTCTCCCTCCCGGAGAGAAATTAGGATCAGGATTGATTGAATGACGCTTTCCTCTGTCGGTCATGTTGATAGTGATCTCTGGAAGCTCGTCTTTCTAAGTAGCGGGCTTCTTTTTGTTGAAATGTCTCATCTTGGGTTTTGACGTTTCAGCGAAAAGTCTTTGAAGCACAGAAACTCTTGGTGGTTCAGCTTTGGAACAACTACATTCTGACAATACTATCTTAATGAGTCTCTCACATGCACAATGAGAATCTACTTCTCGAACAACTCTTTTTTGTGACTTATTAGTCTGATAGTACGGCTCATCATTACCATGATCCAAGTAACCTATCTTCTATTTTTGAACCTTGTTAACATGCACAGAACGACTTGTCGTCGCCTCTGAATGATCTAAGGTTATATGTTCATATCCATTTCCTCGTGGGATCCATACTTTGGGGTTCTTTGGTGACTCCTTAGACACCATTTCTTTCTTCCCTTCTTGTTTTTGTTGACGAAGGGTGTGAGTACGAGCGGCGTTTGCACGACGCTTTTGTATACATTCTTTAAGAGTTGACCGAGCTCTCTTGACGAGGGTCCACTCTTCCGTCGTGAGTTGTGTAGAAACGTGAGTGGTTTGTTTTTGAGGTGATTGGACTACTTGATGCTTTCTCGACTCTAGGTCCGCATGGTAACGAACCCCATCAGTTTGTTCAAGGGCCTTAGCTATTTGGCGGGTGCGGCGCTGACGTTGTTTCTGACGAGCCCTTTTCGTTAGTGCCGGTGAGCTTTGATCCAGTGGCTCCTTAACTATAAAAGAGTCATTGTGCGCAGAGGTGTGGCGAGTAGAATTCTCAGCAACAATCGGGTGAGAGTCTTCACTCAATTTCTTTGATAGGGTCAAAAACTTAAAAACTTTCTTATCAGATGAAATCTTCCAACATTTTCAAGGCGAGGAAGACTATGAAGATGAGGATAATAGATATTCCTCAAACTTTGTATGATCGAACTCGTATTCAATCTCTTCGTTAACTAGGATCTTGATGATCGGTTGCGACATGATGGTCTCGTCAGCAAGACCGTTGACTGCCACTGTGGTCGCTAGTTTATTTTTATCAAAAGTCATTTTCATGGTGGAATCCATTAAAACTTCTATTGCTTATAATGAAATACAATGAAAATAGGAAAATTACAACTTTCTAGAAAATAACACAAAACTCGTTTATCGACTTCTGCTTTTGTGGGGACTTTGCCTTAGCCGGGAGTACGTTAGCTCGTAGACCACTGATTCACAAGATTCTGATAGATCATGAGGGCTTTTAGGTATTCTTCTTCGTTTATCGAAGTAAGAATCTTAAGTGAATATCTTATCAATGTAAGATGTTCACTCATCCAAAGATCAAGTCTGAGCTTAGATCTCTAGGAATCACCAAAAGCTACTTAAAAGTGTTTTTGAAAGATGAAGACTCTCTCTCTTGCTCAAATCGCCAAAAGCTCAAGCCTCTATGCTCTAATTCTACTCACCTTTTCTTGGATTCATGTGTAGGGAGGTATTTATAGGAATAGAGGCCCATAACTGTGGAAATGGGCATGAAATAACTGACTAGTTGCACCTTCTTTGGTCGCGACAGTCGACATCGCCATAGCCTTTAGCGCGTTAGTGTAGGCTGGTGCGACTGAAGAGGTGGTTTTAGCCATGTTCAGCCACCTTTGTAACCGTTCTCCCATGACTTTTTACCTACGAAATGCCACTTTTCTCGGCCTATAACCATCCCTCCACGTCAGTGCACGTTCTCTTTTTGTTATAATGCCACGTGGACTCTCAAAATATGCTCAAAACCGTCAGCAAATCACAAAAAAGACACCCCATGAAGATGCGCGCCACACTCCACTGCCACGCCTATGCGCGTCAGTAGTCACTGTAGCACATACGTGCGTTAGTGGTGATTGTCGCGCCTACGCGTGTCAGTAATGATTACCGCGCCTACGCATGTCAGTAATGACTATCGCGCCTACACACGTCAGTATTCATTGTTTATCAACTCTTCAAGTTATTCTTTTGTGTTGGTTCACCTGTTTCTTTGTCTCTTCAAGTTATTCTTGTGTGGGCACTCGCAAATCGACGAGACAAGAAACAATGGGAAGCCCCAGAGTCAAAGAGTGATAATGCAGGAACAGAAGAAACAAGAACCTTGCCTATTATAGGAGGTGGTAAATGTAACTTAACTTAGCACTCATAAACAAATCCTATCATGATATCATTAGGTAATACTAAATAAGGAAAAAATCATATGCAAGGAAAACTAAGAATGAATAGTTCTTACCAGTGATAACATGGTCATTCGTCTCAGCTTCCACAGCTGACATCATGAAGGTCTGGTGCGGAGGTTGCTGCCTCTGCGCCTGCTGATAAACCTGCTTCTGAGAGGGAAGAGGCCCTATAAGAGGATAGGGTCCTTGCTGAGCTGGTGTTGCTGGAGCAGGTCGAGGTGGAGCTAGAAGAGCTGCCCGAACTAGAGGTAGGGGCAATCGGCCCTGCTGCCACTATGGACAGTCCTGACTAATATGGTCGGGGGATCCATAGGTGAAGCACAGGTGAAGACGCTTGAGGCATTCCTGCTGAGTATGTCCGGGGTATCTAAAATAGGAACACCGTACCAATGGATGGTTGTGAGTCTACACTCCAGGGTTCTGAAAGGGATGCCCCTGAGGAAGGGGTTGCCGCTGGGAAAACTGCCATATCTGCGGAGCCTGCTGCTGCCTCGGAGGAGGACGCTCGATATTCTGGGATGGAGCTGTTGGTACTATGCGCTGAATCATATGTGGATCCTCAGGCTCCTTCTAAACACTCTCGATCTCACGCGCTGCATCTAGAACAGCGTCATGAGTCGCGAGGGCCCTACCAGCGAGAGCCTATCTAATGTACTTGTCCAGACCCTTCTAGAACTGATGCCTCCTAATAGTGGGGTCTGTAACCAAGTGGGGAGCATATCGACTGAGGGAAGAGAACTCGGCCTCATAATTGTCGACTGATCGACCTCCCTGCTTGAGCTCGACAAATCTACGCAAAAGCTCATCCCGAGCTGACTGAGGGAAATACTTCCTATTGAAGCGATCCGTGAATGTTTCCCACAGAATCAGCCTCTCCAGGTGTGTCTTCTCATCAGCCCACCAGATTCGAGCCGTATCTGTGAGCTGGATGTCCATAAGGTCTACCAACTCTGTAGGGGCAATGCGGGTCACCGTAAGGATAGTCTCGGTAACCTTCAGGAACTCTTCAGCTACTAGAGGTCCTTCGGCACCGGAGAAAGAAGGAGGTCGCATATATCGGAACTCTCTAACACCAGGATCTGTACGAGTGGGATGCTAATGCTGAGGCTCCTGCTACAAATGCCCTGCTAAGAACTGTTGGTTTGTCACCAGCCCTTGAATCATCGCCAAAAGCTGCTGCGAATCTAATTCAGGCATCTGACCACTGTTACTAGATGGGTTACCATTACTACGAGTACCCACCATGGTTCTGAAGGGAAGATAAGGAAAACAAGAGCGAGGATCAAAATCATTGCAGGAAGAATCAAAGTCAGATCAAATTGAAATTGAGAAAGGTAGGGACTAAAACAATTTTTTTTAAAATACTAGGATAAGGGCTAAATATAGTCTTACGGATGAAATAATGATATGCGTCTAAATCATCGATTATATTCTCACTAGTGGGAACTCAGGACCGTGACCTGCATGGGCCACCACTAAAAACTTGTCACGCCCCGCTTCCCAAAATACCAAGGAATCGAAACGTGAACAAGCTCGCGACGTATTAGACTGAGGAGAGATTATAGGTAATAAAAATTACCTTTATCCCTATCAGAGAAGTTCAGAACAAGACTGTTAAAATCTCGTCCGAAATAGCTGAAAAGGAAAAAACGCTGATATCTCTCAAACCGGAAGGAATTTGGCGAAACGGATAGAAGCAAACTGAACCTAATGGGGTCAGTTTGGTTGGCTCCGTCTCGTCAAGATACTCAATTTTTATATATAATTCGTCAAATTCTGACTTACGGTTTTAAAGTTACGACCTGTTCTTCGTGGCATGTTCTGAAGCTCGCATGAAGAGCAAGATCGCCTGCAAAGGAGCTTAGCACGCCTGAACGACTGAAGCTCGCCTGCATAAGGCAAGCTCACCTACACAGCCTCGCCTGTAGAGCTCGTCTGATAGTTTGAAGCTCGCCTGCATGATCCAGTCTTGCCTGAAGACTTGAAGCTCGCCTGCATGCTTGAAGCTCGCCTGAAAAGGGTAAAGCTCGCCTGTAAGGAAGTCTGTCTGCAAGACTAAAGCTCACCTGAAGAGCAAGCTCACCTGAAGACTTGAAGCTCGCCTGCATGCTTGAAGCTCGCCTGAAAAGGGTAAAGTTCGCTTGTAAGGAAGTCTGTCTACAAGACTAAAGCTCGCCTGAAGAACAAGCTTGCCTGTCAACACTCGGAGCTCGCCTGAACTGCCAGCTCACCTGTTCGCCCACTCGCTTGCTTGCTAGAAATTCGCCTGCACAGCCTCACCTGCACAGCTTCACCTGACAGCCTACACCTCTCCTGCGCGGACTAAGCATTCTAATATCCTTAGAACAATCGATTCCGAGCATTCTAATATCCTTAGAACAATCGATGGGTAGTAGCCTACCATGCGATTGCTCCTATAACAATCAATTGTCACACTCATACGTCCCTGAACGATTTGATTCCTCCAGTACCGTCTTTCCCACAAAAGGTGTTGTTGTTTGATAATGGCCTACCAAGCGATGTGCCTTTATCCAAATAGTGGCCCACCATGCGATGTGCTCCTATTTCAGGGTTCGTCTTTACCCTAAGAGAAGATAAATCAGGGTTTGTTTTTGCCCCTAGAGAAGACAAATCAGGGTTCATCTCTACCCTAAGAGAAGATAAATCAGGGCTCATCTTTGCCCTAAGAGAAGACAAGCTTCTCCTTAAGACTCCAACGGATATACGAGTATAAACTGTTTCTCAAGACTCCAACGGATATACAAGTATAAACTGTTTCTCAAGACTCCAACGTGTATACGAGTATAAACTGTTTCTCAAGACTCCAACGGGTATACGAGTATAAACTATTTCCCAAACCTCAAACTAATATACGAGGCTAAATTGTTCCTTACCTTTAATGGGAAGTTCCTGGAAAATATTCTTAAGGATAACCCGGCAACCTCCAACTGGTGTATGAGGCTAAACTGCTCCCTTTTCTCCAACCGGAGCACGAGGTGAAACTACTCCTCTCCTCCGACTGGTATACGAGGTTAAACTGCTCCCTATGTCCGAACGCCTCAAATGGCTAAGGATAGAGGAGAAATCTTAGCATTGATCCTAAGAGAAGCTCCCCGACAACTTACCATTCTAAGGGCAAGAGCATGGCTAGTCTAACTCAAACGGTAGTTGGTAAAGACAAACCAAGTCCGTTGATAGTTGAGGGTTTGCTAAAAATCCTAACTCAATCCCGCCGAGTTCGATTAGAAGGCGTCTCGCTTCGTCTGAGCAGTGATCACTTTGCAGGTCTTCATATCCAAAGTGTTTCAAACCCCATGTGGCCTGATTCAGGTCTAAAAACTTTGGAGGGGGTTCTGTAGGCAAAAAAAATTGCCTTTATCCCTATCAGAGAAGTTTAGAACAAGACTGCTAAAACCTCGTCCGAAATAGCTGAAAAGGAAAAAACGCTGATATCTCTCAAACCGGAAGGAATTTGGTGAAACAGACAGAAGCGAACCTAATCCTTTGGGGTTGGTTTGGTTGGTTCCGTCTCGTCAAGATAGTCGATTTTCATATATAATTCGTCATATTCCGACTTACGGTTTGAAAGTTACGACCTGTTCTTCGTGGCATGTTCTGAAGCTCGGCTGAAGAGCAAGATCGCCTGCAAAGGATCTTAGCACGCCTAAACGACTGAAGCTCGCCTGCATAAGGCAAGCTCACCTGCACAGAAGCTCGCCTGCATGATCCAGGCTCGCCTGAAGACTTGAAGCTCGCCTGCATACTTGAAGCTCGCCTGAAAAGGGTAAAGTTCGCCTGTAAGGAAGTCTGTCTGCAAGACTAAAGCTCGCTTGAAGAGCAAGCTCGCCTGAAGACTTGAAGCTCGCTTGCATGCTTGAAGCTCGCCTGAAAAGGGTAAAGTTCGCCTGTAAGGAAGTCTGTCTGAAAGACTAAAGCTCGCCTGAAGAGCAAGCTTGCCTGTAACCACTCGGAGATCGCCTGAACTGCCAGCTCGCCTGCTCGCCCACTCGCCTGCATGCTAGAAATTCGCCTGCATAGCCTCGCCTGCACAGCTTCACCTGACAGCCTGCACCTTGCTTGTGCATGTTCGCGGGAAAAATCGTAGCTTTCTTCATTGATTCCATTGCACACTCTTGTAATAGTTTATCGATTACAAAGATCCGGTCTTTTTATAAGATCCGGTTACAATAAAATCAAAGAAAATAAAAAAAGATTACAACTTTCTCTTTTGTCGAACAAATCGCGAGCTCCTGTTTTGCGGTCGCTCGCTTGCGTGGGTTCTTCGCCTGCGCTGGGGTTTATCCGTGGACCACCGCGAGATCTAGATCCGATCGGATCTACGCAGTACGACGGGTATTATTTCACCAAGGAAATAATAGCCGGGGGGGTTAGTTCACCAAGGAAATAATCGCCCGAATCTCGGGATCAAAGACCAAGCTTTGATCCGGAGTATGCCTGTGTAGATCTGAGATCCGATTTGAGATCTGGTTCCTCTCGAACTCTTGCCTTATTTGGCGTTGACGATCGCCGAGCACCAGATCTGGATGAGCAAGTCCTCAAAGTCCTAAAGCTTCAATCTTTTTTAGATCTGAGCCTTGAATCCAGCAGAGGTTCGGCGACAAAAGTTCCAACCCCTGAACAAATGAACCACCTCTCCTATTTATAGGCAACCAGAACTGTGCCTACGCACAGGTGGCCGACACGCCTAGCCACCTTAGGGTAGCTCGGCCACCGAGCCACCTTGTGGTGGCTCGGTTTCGGCCGAGCCCCTTTAGGTGTTGTCGTTCCGTCGTTTTCCGTTTTATCCGTTTTTCGGTCCTGTCTGTGATTCGGTTGTGTGGTTGATTTATCCGGACTTGATTCGTTGACCTGATTTGGTAGTAAATCCGGATCCTGATTTGGTAGTAAATCCACTTTTGAGTTCGAGTCCGAAACTGATCTTGATTCGATCGTGATTCGTCCGAGTCCGCTCTTGGTTGGATGACTCGTTGATTCCTTAACCCGTTAGCTTGATTCCGCACGCGAGTGGATTCATTCCGTTGTTTGTGTGCAGTTCGTTAGCTTTGTAGCCTCGTTAATGCGCTTCGTCGCGTATCGCTTGGCTTCGGTGTTGTGGACTAACGATCGTGTTCGCGTACGTCGCCCGATAGTTGGTTTGTCGAATCGACATCGTCGAGCTGTGTTAAGGGACCTATAGGCAGTTTTATACGCCTACAGATACCCCCTCCAAAGTATTTCAGCCTCGTTCTTTTATAGAAGAGTCTGGGATACTTTTGATATGATTGTCCCGTCCTCTAATCGGTAATGACGGGATATTTAGAATGGCTTCTATTCTTGATTCCTTCAGTCCTCCAGGCTATTCGGTGCTTTGTCGAATATCTGTAAGGGTTCCGGTGCTGCATTTATTGTCTGACCGTCTGTCGGAATTTTGAACTTGAAGTCGATTCTTGATTTCCTGACTTTTTAGCTCGAGTTGGCTGTTTCAACATGGAACTGACCATCGATTGTCGGTGTTGAATCTTCATTTACAGCGCGTTGTCCGGTGTTTGAGCTTCATTGCGACGCGTTGTCTGGTGTCCGACACAGTTTATACTCGTACGTTTTCTGGAGTATACACAGTTTAAGCTCTTAAGGAATTGGAGCGCGGCAGATACTTGAGTCACGATACCAATTTATAAAATTAATGCGTCAATGACTCGTATTTATAGAATTTTTGGCAAATTCTCAGCCATCAATGGATTTGATAAGCCTTTACCGACTACCGTTTGAGTCGGGCTAGCATGCGGTTTGTTTAATTCCGTTCCGCATGTGACGTTAAGCTAAAAAAGTTAACCCTTTTAGTGCTACGATATTGAATACGTAGACTTCGTCTTTCTCCTGTGAAAAGTCAAAACAGCAACGTGTATGAGACGTTGACTTAGAATTTTTGGCAAATCCTCAGCCTTCAACGGATTTGACGTGCTCTTACCGATTACCGTTTGAATCGGGCTTACATGCGGATTGTTTTAGTCCATTCCGCATGTAACGTTGTGCTAAAGGAATGAACTCCCTTAGACTTTGTGCTATGATGTTGAATACATAGGTTTTACCATTTGTTACGGGAATAGGTTACCCAGCGACGCGTGTTAGGCGTTGACTTTAGGATTTTTGGCTAACCCCCAGCCTTCAACGGATTTGATTAGCCTTTACCGACTACCGTTTGAGTCGGGCTAGCATGCGGATTGTCTAAATCCGTTCCGCATGTGACATTGTGCTAACGGAATAAACTCCCTTAGACTTGCTGCTATGACTTCGAATACGTAGACTTCGCCATTTTTACGGGAATAGGCTACCCGGCAACGTGTATTAGACGCTGACTTATCCCTACTTAGGTTTTAGGATAGGATACCCCAGAATCGAACTCTGGTGTCTTTTTTTTTTGCGAAAAAAGACTAAACCGGTGGCGCGTGTTAGGCGTCGGCATATCCTTTCTTAGGATTCAGGATGAAATTCCCCATGCGTGTAAGGCATGGATTTTGGTGTTATTAATAACAACCTGCCACAATGTTGAATATGTGGCCGGGTGTTCTTTTTAACGGTTAAGAACTAACCGGAGGCGCGTGTTAGGCGCAGACTTATCCTTACTTAGGTTTCAGGATAAAATACCCCAAAATCAAACTCTAGTGTCTTCTTCTACGGAGAAAGACTAAACCGGCAGCGCGTGTTAGGCGCAGACTTATCCCTACTTAGGATTCGAGATAAACTTCCTAGGATGAATCCTAAATTATCGGAAAAGGATTGGTGTGGGGAAGGAAGAATTTTATGTTCTATTCCCCGAACAAGGAAGGAAGAATTTTATATTCTATTCCCAGTTAGAAAGGAGACTCGAGGTGGGATCTCCACCCTCAGAATCCGGAAAGGTGAAACTAAGAGTGGGATTTCCACTCCGAGAATCGAAAAGATTCAGATAACCCTAACTATCGGAAGGTTTGATTACCGAACTAAAGATGAATTTCTTGTTTATCGAGAATGAATTGTGGTTTTGGCCCTAACTGTAAGAAGGTTTGACCAAGCGGGAGTTTGAGGTGACCCTAACTATGGGAAGGTTTGATCACTTGATTTGAAAGTGGACCTCTCGTTCATTGGAGGAATCGAGAGGGGTTTTGGTTGTGGTCCTAACTGTAAGAAGGTTTGACCAAGTGGGAGGTTTAAAACGATCCTAACTGTAAGAAGGTTTGATCGCTCGATTTGTGGGCCTCTCGTTCATTGGAGGAATCGAGAGGGGATTTTGGTTGTGGTCCTAAGGTCTGACCAGGTAAACGGTGGGTTTAGTACTTATCACTTTATTTGTAATGAACGGGTTATCCCTAAGAAAATTACATGTAACATTCTTTCAGGAACTTCCCGTTACATGAATTATCCACCCCCAGCTTTTCTTGCGAAACTGGGTTTATCATCGTATCGGCTGCATGATCGGGTTATCCTTAAGAATACCACGCATGGCACTCTCCAGGAACTTCCCGTGGAAGAAAGGAAATAGTTTAGACTCATATACCTATTGGAGTATCAGGGAGCAGTTTAACCTCTTATACCGGTCGGAGGATTGAGAAGCAGTTTATACTCATATACTCTTCGGAGTGTTAAGAAGCAGTTTATACTCTTATACTTATCGGAGTGATGCCGTTCTCAACTGGCTTATTCTAGCGTTATGACGCCGGCTTCAACCAAGGTCTGGATAAAGTAAAGCAGGCCTTGGTGGGATGAAGGATCCTCCTGTGGTACACACAGTACTTCGGATCCGTAGTACCGTCAGCTTCCTCCTGATTTGTGATCGGTGGCAGCTTGATCTTGTTATTTTCAAGGAGGGATTTGAAGATGGCTGGAACGTCTTCGTCCTTGAAGGAGTACTCTTTTTGGGGCCTCTGATCCAAAGTCTTCTGCTGTCTCCGGGACTGCTATTGCGACGTTTGATTAGCATCGACAGCCGCTGTAGGTGTCTCGCCCTTACCACGGAAGGCAAAGTTAGAATTCGGAGGCTTAGTTGTCGATTGACTCCTCTCGGCCTTCTTCCTTTGGAGGAAGCGTTCGGTTTGTTCACCATGCACCTTTAAGTCTTTCCAAGTGTTGGACGGTGCCGTCCCCATTGCTTCCAACATGTCCAATGCGAGGTTGTTGTGGTAAGTCTAGAGAATGAACTCTTCAGTGATCGGGTCCCGCCAATTCAACGCCTTGTTCTGGAACCTTTTGACGAAGGTGTCGACTAACTCCCCGTCTTTCTGTTTCTCGTCCAGCAACGATCCGATAGATATCTCGGTGTCATCGTCGAAGAAATTTGTGAGGAACTTAGTCTCCATGTCGTCCCAGCTATTCACGCTACCTGGCTTGAGGCGGCGATACCAATCGAAGGCGGCTCCGCGAAGAGTGCCAACGAATGACCGCACCATCAGAGGCTCATTGCCAGAGATTACCCCCAGGTGTGATTTGAAATAAATCACATGCTGAGTGGGTGAACCCTTCCCATCAAACGGCGTAAAGTTGATTAGGTTGAACTTCGCCGGACATGGGATTGATTCCTATTCTCTTGGGTATGGACAAGGAATGCCCGTTTTCTTCACCTCTTGAGCAGAAATCAACGTATTGATCTTGCTCTCGAGATTTTTGATCTTCAAACTTTCACCTGTATCTTCGTTAGCACGATTCTGAGGTGGAAGCGTGGCATTGTGACTAGCATTCTCATTACCACCCCCTGCATTGACGGGAGGATTATTTGCATTACGAGCTTCATCCGTATCCGTGTGCTCATCTTCCTGCACGACCTGATTACGGCGGCTTGGTTCGCCTTGCTGGTTCGTCAGTGCCTGGATTTGTTGCTCATGTATTTCTCTCATATTCCGCATGGCCATCTGCATTTCGAACCTAAAGCTTTCCTGTTGTTTGGCCATGGCTTCCTCGAGCATCTTGGCCACTTGTTCCGCGCTTATCATGAATGACTCATGGGGTTGTCCTTCACTGGATACGGTATTGTCCGACGCAATTGCCGAGCCGGCATCTGATTCTTCATCTCCCAAAGGTAATCTTGTTCGAACCCTACCATACATTGCACGAATAATAGCTCCGGACTGCAGACGAGTTACACGACAGGGCACCTCTGGAATTGCCTCGGGGTTGTCCTGAGCCGATGTTCCCTTGCTGGTCATATTGGCGGTGACCCTCGGAAATTCTCCATCACCGACCACCGTTTTTCTTTGCTGGAAACGCCTATGCCTTGGTTTTGGCGTTTCGGAACTAAGCCTTTCGAATACTGAAACTCTCTCGAGGACTGCCTTGATGCAGTTGCACTCAGACAGTACCTCCCGAATGAGCTTTGAACAAGGGCATTGAGTTTCCAGCCTTCGAGGACTTCCCTTTCTGGAGAATTTCCGAGGGTTTTCAGACGAAGACTTCGGATCAGAGGCCCCAAAAAGAGTACTCCTTCAAGTACGAAGACGTTCCAGCCATCTTCAAATCCCTCCTTGAAAATAACAAGATCAAGCTGCCACCAATCACAAATCAGGAGGAAGCTGACGATACTGTGGAACTTAGTCGACACCTGGGTCCCGACAATTCAACGCCTTGTTCCGGAACCTTTTGACGAAGGTGTCGACTAACTCCCCGTCTTTCTGTTTCTCGTCCAGCAACGATCCGATAGATATCTCGGTGTCGTCGTCGAAGAAATTTGTGAGGAACTTAGTCTCCATGTCGTCGTCGAAGAAATTTGTGAGGAACTTAGTCTCCCACTGCGGTCGCCAGATTGTTCGCGGTGAAAATCGAGTCTTTTTTCATTGTTGATTCCATTGTCATCTTACATAACAGCTTTTTGAGTTACAAAGATCCGGTCTTTTTATAAGATCCGGTTATAATAAAAATCAAAGAAAATAAAAGAAAAATTACAACTTTCTCCTTTTGTGTCGAACAAATCACGAGCTCCTGTTTTGCGGTCGCTCGCTTGCGTGGGTTGTTTGCCTGCGCCGGGGTTTATCCGTAGGCCACCGCGAGATCTAGATCCGGTCGGATCTACGCAGTACGACGGGTATTATTTCACGAAGGAAATAATAGCCGGGGGGGATTATTTTACCAAGGAAATAATCGCCCAAATCTCAGGATCAAAGACCAAAGATTGTTCGCGGGAAAAATCGTAGCTTTCTTCATTGATTCCAATGCACACTCTTGTAATAGTTTATCGATTACAAAGATCCGGTCTTTTTATAAGATCCGGTTACAATAAAATCAAAGAAAATAAAAAAAGATTACAACTTTCTCTTTTGTCGAACAAATCGCGAGCTCCTGTTTTGCGGTCGCTCGCTTGCGTGGGTTCTTCGCCTGCGCCGGGGTTTATCCGTGGACCACCGTGAGATCTAGATCCGGTAGGATCTACGTAGTACGATGGGTATTATTTCACCAAGGAAATAATAGCCGGGGGGGATTAGTTCATCAAGAAAATAATCGCCCGAATCTCGGGATCAAAGACCAAGCTTTGATCCGGAGTATGCCTGCGTAGATCTGAGATCCGATTTGAGATCTGGTTCCTCTCGAACTCTTGCCTTATTTGGCGTTGACGATCGCCGAGCACCAGATCTGGATGAGCAAGTCCTCAAAGTCCTAAAGCTTCAATCTTTTTTAGATCTGAGCCTTGAATCCAGCAGAGCTTCGGCTCCAAAAGTTCCAACCCCTGAACAAATGAACCACCTCTCCTATTTATAGGCAACCAGAACTGTGCCTACGCACAGGTGGCCGACACGCCTAGCCACCTTGAGGTGGCTAGGCTACCGAGCCACCTCAAGGTGGCTCGGCTCTGATCGAGCCACCTCAGGGTGGCTCGACTTGTGCCGAGCCACCTCAAGGTGCCAATCGAAGGCGGCTCCGTGAAGAGTGCCAACGAATGACCGCACCATCAGAGGCTCATTGCCAGAGATTACCCCCAGGTGTGAGGTGTGATTTGAAATAAATCACATGCTGAGTGGGTGAACCCTTCCCATCAAACGACGTGAAGTTGATTAGGTTGAACTTCGCCGGACATGGGATTGATTCCCATTCTCTTGGGTATGAACAAGGAATGCCCGTTTTCTTCACCTGTTGAGTAGAAATCAACGTATTAATCTTGCTCTCGAGATTTTTGATCTTCAAACATTCACCTGTATCTTCATTAGCACGATTCTAAGGTGGAAGCGTGGCATTGTGACTAGCATTCTCATTACCACCCCCTGCATTGACGGGAGGATTATTGGCATTGCGAGCTTCATCCGTATCCGTGTGCTCATCTTCCTGAACGACCTGATTACGGCGGCTTGGTTCGCCTTGCTGGTTCGTCAGTGCCTGGATTTGTTGCTCATGCATTTCTATCATATTCTGCATAGCCATCTGCATTTCGAACCTGAAGCTTTCCTGTTGTTTGGCCATGGCTTCCTCGAGCATCTTGGACACTTGTTCCGCGCTTATCATGAATGACTCGCGGGGTTGTCCTTCACTGGATACGGTATTGTCCGACGCAATTGCCGAGCCGGCATCTGATTCTTTATCTCCCGAAGGTAATCTTGTCCGAACCCTACCATATGTTGCACGAATAATAGCTCCGGACTGCAGACGAGTTACACGACGGGGCACCTCTGGAATTGCCTCGGGGTTGTCCTGAGCCGATGTTCCCTTGCTGGTCATATTGGCGGTGACCCTCGGAAATTCTCCATCACCGACCACCGTTTTTCTTTGCCGGAAACGCCTATGCCTTGGTTTTGGCGTTTCGATACTAAGCCTTTCGAATACTGAAACTCTCTCGGGGACTGCCTTGATGCAGTTGCACTCAGACAGTACCGCCCGAATGAGCTTTGAACAAGGGCATTGAGTTTCCAGCCTTCGAGGACTTCCCTTTCTTACTTTGCTCGTACCCCCAGCACGATATTACAGCTCGTCCATTTGAAAGTCGGAGCAACCTATCGTGTGTTGGCACGATTTCCGAGGTATAACGCATCGTCATCGGACAACAACGTTTCCTTCTGGGGGTGAATTACCTTCTTTGGGCTTTCGAGAGTCACGCGCCTCGAAACGCGCCTTTGTGGGCGTGAATTCTCCACCGGCTCCTGAACTTCAATGCGCAGCGTAGTGCGCTTGGTTGCCCTGATTTCTTCGTCATGTTGGGGATTGTGACGACCCCAGCGTGTTGAATCGTTCGGGACTTCTTCATTGGCCCCAAACGTTCCTGGACTGGAGCTTTGCCTCGTTCCTTGGGAAGTGGACCGAGGCGCTCCAAAACCAACTTCCTTTTCTGGGATGGTTCCGCGGGATCTCCCGGAGCAGTTGTGGAAATCATCGGCGGTCGTGATTGATTCGCCGGAGGTTGAACTTTCAGAGGCTGCAGTTGTTGCTCCTTAGTCTAAATCGCCGCTTCAGACTTCGGTCTCCAAACTCTGCGTGTTGATGGCGGCTTCTTAGCCACCTCTTTCTGCAGCTTTCTACGGGCTTCTTCGGCTTGAGCCCGTGCCTGCGTTGATAGTGCGTGGCGCTTGCGAATACGCTCTTCCAGCGTTGAACGGTTCCGTTTGACACGGAGCCATTCCATTGTTGGTGGCTTGGAAGAGGCGCCGTTCATCAGTCGCTAAGGCTGTTTGCCTCTTGCGTTCTTCAGATCCGCATTGTAACGGATCCCGTCAACTGACTTCATTACCTTCGCGAATTGTTTCGCAAGGCGTTGACGTTGCCTTTAGCGGGCTCTCTTCGAGAGAGTCACAACGCCCTCTACGGCGGTAGGGTTGGCCAGAGTAGATCCGACCTGGTTGGGAATTGGAGGGATCTCACCCGATGCGACTTTGGCATCCAGCGGGGCGAGATCTTCGTTGGTGTTTTCAACATCTTCGTACCAACGAGCTTTTCTCCTGGCGGAGAACTTCTTGGACTTGCAGGGGGAGGTTGATCCGGACGAGGACGACAAGTACTCCTCGAACTTTTGTTGGTCGAACTCGTATTCGACCTCCTCCACGATCGGGATCAAGATCCGTGGCTGCGACGCTCCGATCTCGGCAGCGAGATCGGCGGCTCCCACTGTGGTCGCCAGATTGTTCGCGAGAAAAATCGTAGCTTTCTTCATTGATTCCATTGCACACTCTTGTAATAGTTTATCGATTACAAAGATCCGGTCTTTTTATAAGATCCGGTTACAATAAAATAAAAGAAAATAAAAAAAGATTACAACTTTCTCTTTTGTCGAACAAATCGCAAGCTCCTGTTTTGCGGTCGCTCGCTTGCGTGGGTTCTTCGCCTGCGCCGGGGTTTATCCGTGGACCACCGCGAGATCTAGATCCGGTCGGATCTACGCAGTACGACGGGTATTATTTCACCAAGGAAATAATAGCCGGGGGGGATTAGTTCACCAAGGAAATAATCGCCCGAATCTCGGGATCAAAGACCAAGCTTTGATCTGGAGTATGCCTGCGTAGATCTGAGATCCGATTTGAGATCTGGTTCCTCTCGAACTCTTGCCTTATTTAGCGTTGACGATCGCCGAGCACCAGATCTGGATGAGCAAGTCCTCAAAGTCCCAAAGCTTCAATCTTTTTTAGATCTGAGCCTTGAATCCAGTAGAGGTTCGGCTCCAAAAGTTCCAACCCGTGAACAAATGAACCACCTCTCCTATTTATAAGCAACCAGAACTGTGCCTACGCACAGGTGGCCGACACACCTAGCCACCTTGAGGTGGCTAGGCTACCGAGCCACCTCAAGGTGGCTCGGCTCTGGGCGAGCCACCTTGAGGTGGCTCGGCCTTGAGGTGGCTCGGCCACCGAGCCACCTCAGGGTGGCTCAGCTTGGGCCGAGCCACCTTGTGGTGGCTCGGTTTCGGCCGAGCCCCTTTAGGTGTTGTCGTTCCGTCGTTTTTCGTTTTATCCATTTTTTGGTCCTGTCCGTGATTCGGTTGTGTGGTTGATTTATCCGGACTTGATTCGTTGACCTGATTTGGCAGTAAATCCGGATCCTGATTTGGTAGTAAATCCACTTTTGAGTTCGAGTCCGAAACTGATCTTGATTCGATTGTGATTCGTCCGAGTCCGCTCTTGGTTGGATGACTCGTTGATTCCTCAACCCGTTAGCTTGATTCCACACGCGAGTGGATTCATTCCGTTGTTTGTGTGCAGTTTGTTACCTTCGTAGCCTCGTTAATCCGCTTCGTCGCGTATCGCTTGGCTTCGGTGTTGTGGACTAACGATCGTGTTCCCGTACGTCGCCCGATAGTTGGTTTGTCGAATCGACGTCGTCGAGCTGTGTTAAGGGACCTATAGGAAGTTTTATACGCCTACAGCGTAGACTAAGCTCGCCTAACAACTAGAAACCCACCATCATTATCAGCTGCCCACTTGGAGTATGGGAACAGTCACATTAGTGGTTAAATCCCACGAATCAAGGGTGAAGGCATGGCGCTCCTCACCTAGTAAGAATAGGGTAGCTACCAGGACCCCCTAAGTGGTCACATCCCATAGCTAGGGCGACTGGCTCCCTCACCCGTACTAGTGGTCAAATCCCACAAATTAAGGGGTGACCTATGCCACCCCTTGCCTATTTAAAGCCACTTTCAGCCAACATGAAAGGGGGGGATTAGCTGTTGATTGGCTGTTGCTAGATAATCTTCCAAAGGTTGAACATTGGCTCATTTGCTAAAGGCTCCCTCATTTGAAGAGACTCGTCTGAACTCTCAGACTTGAGGCTCTTAAGCTCATTGCAGACTCTTGCATAGTAGCTCTTTACAGACTCGTCTGAACTCCCAGACTTGAGGCTCTTAGGCTCTTTGCAAGCTAGTGCATGGTAGCTCTCTCTCCAAGCAGTCAGCCGACAAGCACGAGCCCCCGTTTGGCCTCGGATATAGTCGACCTCGATCAGCACAAGCTTCTACTGTGTACTAAATCTTGCCCGCAACTTCGATCAGATCGTCCAAGGGAAGCAAACTCGGCGCGAGAACCGAGGGAGGCGTCCTATCGCTACTAAAGACCCCACGTTAAACAAGGAGGGCCTTCCCTCCGCTTCTGTTGTAATTTCGATTCATTAGTTTGTAATAAGCTATTCTTATAAATACAAACGAAATCCCTGTTTCGGGAGATCAGAAATTCATACCTACAGAGATAAGTGCTAGACTCCTTCTTCTCAATCTAATACGCTAAGCGTCAAGAAACATAAAGCGAAGGCATAGGTTCCCGATCATAGTAGTGAGAATATAATAAACAACTCAGAACAGAAAGATCCATATCACAAATAGAATATCATACGTGACACAAGGTTTGGGTCAAACATGCCCTTATTACAAAACAGTCCAACTAAATATGAAAATACATAGTCCAACAAAATAAAAGGAAGTACTATAAAAAAGGATTAAATCCCTCAAAATACTAAAAGAGAAAATACTGCATAAGTAATCTAATATCCCTCAATGACTACAGAAAAGAAATGACTAAGTTTCTGCTTGCTCTTCTGCTCCATCTAGAATACACTCCATCTGCAAGGCATCTCCATACTGTACCTGTCAGTCCCCTAAATCTAACGTAGAAAATAGGTGTACGTCAGCGTGTATGGCACATAACAAGATCCCAAAAGGAAGAATAGAAACGATTGAACGACCAATGCAATAATAGTAATAATAAATAGGTCACCATAAAACCTAATAATAATAACAACTTGAATACTAATAATCTAAATATAATTCATTACTAGAATAGAATAATCAGAATAATCCAAAATCAATCGGGTAACGAGATCATGTAGCTAGCGATCAGAATAATCATCCAAATATAGGGTCATACAACTAGACAGAATTAATACTTAAAAATCTACAAGTCGAGATGTAGTACGTCGAGCGACATAATCCAAACAAGGAAACCCTCATGTATCTACCATATTTCTCAATTTGTAGATAATTAAATATTAATCCTGATCTATGTATGGAAAGAAATATAACTGGTCCATATCTCATAAGAATCCAAAATCGTCCAAGTAACAAGTCATGTAACTAGTCATCCTATAACAGGTCACTGGTACACATCTCACACAGAGTCAATATTCATATTCTCGGATATATGACTATTCATAAATCCCCTACGTGCCTCCAATAGGACTCCACGCAAACCGATTCGGCCTGGTTCGAACTCCAGCCGACCCGAGTGAATAACACATTCACGAACCAAAGTGACGCAACAAACCTTCACCGTGACCCATCAAACCAACCCCAGTTTGAAACAAACCTAACCGGTGCGAGTCTGGAAGATAAATCAACAACCATATCTGATCACATGAACCATGACTTTCCCCATCCCAACTCTTTTGTTTATCTAGGTCAACATACACATAGGTTTCTAAGTCTTAAACAGGACACACCAGGCCACACTAGTCATGAATTTCTAATGGTTCTCAAACATGACAAAGAGTAATAAATGCAACTAATCATATACAACAATATCATAGCATATCACATAATTAAAATTAAGAAACATAAATCATG